>JAVYIG010014729.1:0-39889 GCA_035222895.1 Strongylocentrotus droebachiensis | reverse complement strand
AGGAAGATGGATAACATGTTAATAAATACATGATGTAAGTCGAACGTGTTTACTATATATGGGATAAACACTAACCAGGAAAGAGACTGTGAGGAAGAGATACAGACAGGCAGACAGACAAGATCGACAAAGTGGTGGAGTGAGCAGAGAGAAAGCGAGATAGAAAGAGAGAAATAGAAAGCGAGAGAGAAAGAGAGAGAGAGAGAGAGAGAGAGGGAGAGGGAGTCATAGAAAGCGATAGCGTGTGAGAGAGAGATGGGGGTATAGGATAGCGCAAATACAAGAGTGAAACAGAGGGAGAGAGTCACATAGTGAGAGTGGTCAACAGTGGGAAAGAGACAGCAAGAGAGACAGGCACTCATTCATAGAGAGAGAGTGAAAGCATGCGAGACAGATATATATTTAGAGTGGGGTAGGGAGAGAGAGAGAGAGAGAGAGATAGATAGAGAGAGATAGAGAGAGAGAGAGGGAGAGATAGAGAAAGCTACAGACACCTCTGTTATCACTGACAATCAAATTATGTAGCTCGTAATCAAATAACGCCTTTCGTTATTGGTTTTTTATTGAGTTTGCGACAAAATGAGTTGAGCCATAAAAGTGACCGCAAAAAATGCATTCGCAGAATGTTTATAGCAGGCTAATGATATTCATTGCATACAAAGCTGTTAATACATAACAAAATGAAAAAACGGGACAAAAATCTAGTGCGTTGATGAAAGAGCAACGTCGATCTGGCGCTGCTCAGTGGCTGCCGGGCTCACGATTGGGCAAAAAGAATTTCCGTTTCGGTTTAATAAAATTTGGAGTGGACTATTAGGCTATTATTATTATTAGTAGTATTATTATTATAGACAAAATAGAGGAGAATTGCTGAGAGAGTAGTTTTGCTGTTAATTCTCAGTCATTTACTCACGGGGACAGGATTCGATGCAGGTCTATACGGCCAGGATTCAATAGACCTACTGTTTGGCATTGCCAACGAAAATATATAATTTGGGTATTATTTTTCGGCACATTCATGTTACTAACGAGCGTTGCGTTGAGCATCGCAGATTTTTAAATGATACTAACGCACTATACCATGACTATCGCTCTTTGGGCGACCCCCAGCATTGTCTTTGTTAGTAAGGTTGTGAGGTAATCCTGCTTGAAATTCTGCGATGCAATTGTGGCCTCTGGCGCTTAGTTACAACACACGTTCATAGAAATATGAAGCCAATTAGCTTAGATATCTCTTTTAAGCTTACTGTTGGTGTTAACCACGTATATGAGTCCGGCCTCGAGGCCATAATTATCGCAGCGGTCATGACCTTGGCCATGGATAGAGTAGCGTGTACAAACCCTAGGAAGGCAATATTTTCCGAGTGGCTTAGTGACTTAGAACTGCTGGCCTCTACTACATCACTACTTACTATAGGCAATTTCCCCCAAAAAAATTGCCTATCTCGAACCAGAGTCAGTTGAAGAGAACATTTAACATGTCAAAAAAAAAGATAAAAACTCAAAACTCGGCTGCTAAAGGGTGCCCTTACCGTCACTTTTTTCAAAGGTGAATATTTGGTATAAAGATTCCTCTGTTTCCCCTACACTCATATTCCTACATTCAAATTCACAAATAATTTTCAAAAATCAAAATAATAACATATTTATGACGTGATGAGTGCACTTTTATAAGGAAGACCGGTTAACTTGAAAACGCGAACGGCATTTCATCGTGCCCCTTCGTTTAGCCCTAGCCCTAGAACGTAGTTCGAACACGAAGCCTGTGCAAAGTGTCCGATGCTCTAAATAGAACGAAAAATAGGTTGGGGAGGGGTTCCCCTATTTAGAAATGGGGTTAAAAAGGCAAAATTCCTCACCGATCGATCTTTCAAAAGGTCTTGAAGGATGTATCTGATGTCTTCGTTGAGAGGCGATACTCGTTTTAGAACTGGAACATAACGCCGGGCACTCTCGACTGGTAACTCGGCATTTCGGCAGTGACTCTACCTACCTCGGTCCCACATATTATAAATTGTGAGGTAGTTGAAAAGCTTCTGGGGAAACAGATCGCTTGTAGCAAATTAATTCTAGCCGACTAAAAAGGATAAGCATGTCAAGAGGCAGCAATGTACTTTCTTTCTAGAATGAACCAATACGTTTGCCTTTTTCGAAAACAATGATATGTTTAAGACAAAACTGTCCTACAGTTCTTGAAAGAGACCGGGCTACCTGTGAGATAAGAGATAAAATTGCACGGGGACCTTTATAGAGGGGAGAAAAGGGGGGATTTTAAGGGGAAAGAAAGATTGGGAAGAAGAGACCTTTGGCACAGAAAGATAAACAGACTCCCATAAATAATAGAAAATATAGGGAATAATTGAAGTTGATACAGCATAAGAAAGAAAGAAAGAAAGAAAGAGAGAGAGATAGAGAGAGAGTTCAAGTAATGAATTAAGAATTATCGATCAGTGTGGAATGAGAGGAGAAGAGGAGGATGTCACAGGGATAGATAGATTGGGAAGAAGAGACATTTGGCACAGAATGATAAACAGACTCCCCAAAATATTAGAAAATATAGGGAATTATTGAATTGATACGAACAAAGAAAGTGTGCGTGTGTGTGTGAAAGAGATAGAGATAGAGAGAGAGAGAGAGAGAGAGAGAGAGAGAGAGGGGGGGGGAGAGTTAAAGTAACGGATTAAGAATTACCGAAGAGTGTGCATTTTGTGTGTTGGTGATGATATAAACATCGTCACATTTTTTAGAGAATTGTAAATCTTTAAACGTAGGCATTCATGCCCTAAAATAATAATAAAAAAATAAAAAATGGTTTGGCATTGCAGCTAGATTTCAGTACAGTGATTTTCTGTAGTTTATGATTTCAATTCAATATTGAAACAAACATATTTTATAAATACAAGCTTGTCTCCTTGCGTCAGTGATTTAAAAATAATTTTCGCTCTATCCATATTTATAATTTCTTTGACTTGAAAATGACGATATCATTATAGTATATTAGATGTAGAATTTAAAAAAAGGTATGAGCAGTTGACCACAGCCTTCTTAGTTTTAAAAGACGGAATGTTTAGCCAAATACTACTTCTTCATTAAAAATAAGACTTTGCTTCTTATTAGCAATATTGCCACAACATCCTTTTGAAATAAATGAAGTCCCTTTTTAATCAGATGTACATATGTAGATATATGTAGCTTTAATAGCGAGATGGATCTTGTATTGATAGAGGCAGAGGCGACGGACCCGGGGGGGGGGAGGGGGGTACAGTGCCCCCCACGCTTTCAAGTACCCCAAAAGTGCCCCTTTTTCCATAGGAAAAGTGCCCCCTTAACTTGTAAGAAGCGCCCCTTTTTACATCAAAATTGCCCCTTTTACTTTGATATGTGCCCCTATTAATTTTTAAAAGTGCCCCCTCCCCTTTCCACCTCTGATATGTGCCCCTTTTTTTTAACACGTACCCCTTTATCCTGACAAGTTCCCAGTTTCCTTTGCAATAAGTGTCTATTTTCCATTCTCATAAGTGCCCTTTTTAATCTATAGTTAGTGCCCCTTTTTGGGTACGAGAAGCGCCCCTTTTCACTTTTGTTAAGCGCCTCCTTCACCTCTGATAATTGCCCTATTCAAATTTTAGAGGTGCTCCTTTTACTTTGACAATTGCCCCTATTCCTTTGTAAGAAGTGCCCCTTTCCCTTTTAATAACTACCTCTTTTTAACTCGGATAAGCGCCCCTTATATTTTCACATGTGCCTCCTTTCCTTTCTACTAAGTGTCCCTTTTCCTTATGATAAGTGCCCCCATTTAGCAAAGAGCCCTTCGCCTTTTCATAAATGCCCCTTTTCACCTATGAAAATAGTCCTTTTTCATTCTCCTACTAGTCCCCCTTTTCATGTCTGGTAAATTACCCTATTCAATTCTGAGAGATACTCGTTTTATTTTGACAAGTGCCCCCTTTTCCTCCTCATAAGTGCTCTTTTCATCTCTAATAACACCTCCTTTTATTTTGACACGTGCCCCTTTTCCTTCCTCAATAAATGCTCCTTTTCCTTCATAATATCCGCTTTTCATAAAAGCCCCCTTTCACCTCCAATAAATGACCCTAATCTGATCGGTGCTCCTTTTCTTTCAACAAATGCACATTTCCCTTTATTATTAGTGCCCCTTTTTCATTCTCATAAGTGCCTCTTTCATATATGGTGTGTGCCCCTTTTCACCTCTGATAATCTTTTTAACAATGATACGTGCCCCTTTTCGTTTCTTATGAGGAACCTATTCCTTTTTCATAAATGCCCCTATCAAAATCTGATGGTTGCCTCTTTTCCGTCGACAAATGCCCAATTTCCATTCTCATAAGTGCCTTTTCATCCCTGGTGAGTGCCCCATTTTCACCTCTGATAATAACCCTTTGTACTTTGACACGTGCTCCTTTTATTTTCTAATAAGTGTCTTATCCCTTCGATAAGTGTCCCCTTTTCCTCTCATCATTAAACGTGCCCCTATTTTCAAGCGACTAAGAGCAATATCTCCCAAAGCTCGCTCGCTACGCTCACTCACATTTATAGATGTTATAATTGTTACTTATCAAAGGTCTTTTCAGTTTGTTGTTATGAGAATGTGCTTATTTATAACCCGATGAGGATTGGTTTTTTTCCTCTTTATAAGATGTAGTTTTCGCACTGCGACCTCACAAATCTTATATTTTTCCTCGCTCGCATATGATTTTTGTCGACCATCACACCCAACTGCAAGGTATGATGCTTAACCAATATTTTATACGATGTATAAAGAGAAACAAATATTGAAATCATCCCTGATAATGTAATCACATTAAAGGAGTATATACCAATGTCTAAAAATTGTATATTTTCGCTTTGAGATTTCCCTTTGTAGGTGCCCTTTTTTCCCAGAAAGTGCCCTTTTTTTTGGTTGGTGCCCCCCCACTTTGGAAGTCGCTCCGCCGCCTCTGGATAGAGGGAGACATTCAAACTAACTTTGACGTTGCCATTAAAGGCCCGATCCGTAAAAATATCAACGGAAAGCTTAATGAAACATAGAAGACTAATACAAAGGATTACAAGATATTTCCCTTTCAGTATTACAGAAAAGATAATCAAAACCTAATTTTCCGCATCCCTCCAAATAACGAGTCAACATGGGTCTAATTTGCCACAATTATGGTGACGACATAACATGTGGACCCGATCGGCTCGCCTATTAAACATGTATGCTCCTGAGGCGATGAGATGTGCTTAATTAATGCAAAGTCATTATGAATATGCATTCTCAATATAAAGCTTTGTCATGAAGTCGATTGCTAGTTTTACGATTGACAACTTCCGGTTGTTAAAGCTTTTAATTTCGAGTTTTCAGAGAGCTGTTACTCCTCTGACAGACACTAGAATAGCATATAAATGATATTATTGGATTTGGAATTCTTTATTTGGATTTTTTTAAATGTAATAATGAAGGCACTTTAACGTGAACTAGAATGTTTCACCTCGCTAATGTGTCGACGCCCCGTTTTTCTGATACGCTAGTTGCAACAATAAAGCTATGTGCAATTATAATTAAGTCTAGTCTATATTTAGTTTCTTAATCCGAAAAACAAATAAAAAATACTCCTTATGTGATTTTAAACTGTGTCAGAACCGCCGCAGTTGTGATATTGACTTGGACGTCATAAAAACACTAAAAGAAAGCTGAGATCATTCTTATTTTGTAGGAAAATCTGTTACGTTTTTACCCAATTAGAACTGCTTCCAAAATATAAAGGTAGCTCATGTGTTTAATTGATCTATTTTCTCAGATTATCTTGCTTTGGTTTTATTAATTCAAATATTGTATTGGATTCACACATCACATTACAAAAAAAACAAAAAAATGATAATTCTTGATAGCTTGTCTCAAGGCGTTCGTTACCACGGTTCTATCATAGGTCAATGGTTCTATAAAACAATTCCAAAACAGCGTCCTCTATCCAAAAAGAGCAATATGGTGCATGTTCCTAGGTTGGGAAAAGCACTTGAAGACCATGTCCAAACTGAAAAATCAAATGGATGAATTATTTATCAACGGAAAGGTTTTAAGCTATAGATTACAATAATATCAATTATATGCCATGTTAGTGTCCGTCAGAGGAGTATCAGCTCTCTGAAAACTCAAAATCCAAAGCTTTGAAGATCGGAAGTTGTCGATTCAAAAACTTGCTATCGACTTGATGACATCATGTGGAGTACGCATATTCACATTGACTTTGCATTAATTAAGCACGGTTCATCGCCACAGCTATTAATGTGAGCCAATGGGAACCACATGTTATGTCGCCACTGTAACTTCGGCAAATTTGACCCCTGTTGACCAGTAATTTGGAGGGGTGCAGAAAATGAGTTTTAACTCGCTTTTGTGCGATAATGAAAGAGTAAATACTTTTCATTCTTTTATATTTGGGTTCTACATTCATTCAGTTTTCCTTCAATATCAAGGTGTATTTTCATTGGATATGGTCTTTAATAAAATAAAATTTCGGTACCCACTTGAGATGGCCGAACTCTCTGCATAAGTCCGCCCATTATCGATGTTATCAATATATTTAAATGATCTCGAATAATAAAGACCTGTATAACAAAATGCTTGAAATATTAAAGTGAATAAATAAAAGAACTCACCTGAGTGTCCCCTTCATCCCCGGAGAAACATTACTTTGGATGACATTTAGACTTTAAAAGCAACACAAAAATCTAAGATTCAAGATTCAAGTTGATCTACTGTTAGGATTTTATTTGCCAAAGTGGTTTTCTCCTTCATTTTTCCCATCATATTAGAGTAATTATAAATGTAAATATATTCGAGCATTTTAATCCCCAACTGAAAAAAAATGATTGTGCAAATATTGATCACTGTTTACAAAACGTTGACAACATCTTCTTCTTCTTCTTCTTCTTCTTCTCTTTCTTCTTCTTCTTCTTCTTCTTCTTCTCTTTCTTCTTCTTCTTCTTCTTCTTCTTCTCTTTCTTCTTCTTCTTCTTCTTCTTCTTCTCTTTCTTCTTCTTCTTCTTCTTCTTCTCCTTCTTCTTTTTCTTCTTCTTCTTCTTCTTCTTCTTCTTCTTCTTCTTCTTCTTCTTCTTCTTCTTCTTCTTCTTCTTCTTCTTCTTCTTCTTCTTCTTCTACTTCTCCTTCGTGTGTTGACTCTGCCTCCTTCACACCTTAAATTCTTGAAGATGAATGGGATGTGTGCGTGTGTCACAAAAGTGCAGGGTGTCTACATAAGGTCCAAGTTTTAACAAAAATGTCCTGTCTGGTTTCTGTCAATTAGTTGGGCACTATTTCTTTTGTTTATCCCAGTGGTCATTTACATGACGTTCTTGCAAGCTTACTGTTTTAAAAGAATTGCATATGTATTGTTGCTCGTTTTTTTCATAGAAAGATGTTTCCTTAACCGATCTGTTTTAAAGTGTGGACCGGTACTTGAAAGGCGATGAAAAGTGTTAATTATATTGCAAAAGTGATAGATGACTGTAATATGATTAATACTATTAGTATCACTTTAGTCACAGAGGTGTCGTTGTCTCGTCGATACGTCCATGGGTCACAAGGTTAGCGGTTCGAGTCCCACCGCGGCACTAATGTTTTTGGCAAGACTTTAATCTACATTTGCCATCTTCACTCAGGTGAAGTAAATGGGTACCTGGTATTCCCCGAACACTTCAATACCTTATCATGACTTCTCAGCCACAGCCGGGGTAATACTATGATACTTTGTAGTAAGCGCAGTAGAGTAGAGTTATGTAGCAGCAGCATTATTTTTATTATCGTTATAATTGTTATTTCTATTATCCTTATTAATATTATCATTATTATTTAACATTTTTTTTTTCCTTCTAATATTGTTATTTTTATTATTGTAATATTATTATTATTATCATCATTTATCATCATCATAAGTATTTTTACCTTTAATATTAATATTATTAATATCATTGCTATTATTATCATTATCATTATCGTGAAAAATATGATAACAAATTTCAACATATTGTTCACTTCGGCCTTTGAGCTAACTCAAGTGAAAATCAACTTCCCCACATTGCTGAGAAATGTTCGCTTTCAAGCCCTTCATAACCTTAACGTTATAACGTATCTGATACTGTTATACTAGCATTAAGAAGCATTTGAATACACCTGGGGTGTTTCACAAAGATTCTAAGTTGAACTTATCTCTAACTTGGACCTAACAATTATAAAAAGCCGTTAGCATCTATAAAAATATTTTGTAAAATTTATTTTAAAAGGCATAAAAATGTTGATTCAAATCATCCATAATTTCCATTATCAAGGAGATTCCATGTTCTTGATGTGGAATTTATAAAAAGTCTAAAATACTTCAATTTTCGCTTTTTAATATATTTTAATTTAACTCTAAAAAGGCCGGGCTATTTGAGGTCTTAGTATACGGCCAGGGGGGGGGGGGGGGGGCATTATGGCCCCCTTAAGATCTCGGCCGTGAAACGGCCGGTCTCCGCGAAAATGTGCACGCATGTCAAGTGAGGTGTATAGAATAATATGATAATTTCAATTTTGTTTAATTCACTCATTTGCATATTTATGGTAATTTATGCAAATAAGGTCATAAAATCACATTTTTACCCATACATCATATATTATTCATATTTAAGCATTCTTTTTCACTACATGTATTCATTAGACTATTTTGAATAATAATACGACAACAAAACTTGGAAGAGCCAGCTTATTCCTTGTGCTATCTCTTGTTTTGATAATTTGTTATGTATTTCATCGTTTTTTTAACTTATGTATTTTATTGTTTTTTGTTATTTTATTTCATTTCTTACTACAATTCAACTATTTTGACTCCCAAAACAACTACCTAAACTTTAAACAAGACCCAATAACCAATGTTTAAACTATTTTTATGAAGAATGACATTTCCATATGTTTTGTACACAAATCATGACATGCAAAGACAAAATGTCACGTGACCTTGTAACTGTAGGTCCGATTTTCAACAACAACAAATTTAAAGATGCGCAAGACTCGACAGAAAAAAGTCAGCGAGCGGCGGGGCGCCATTCATATGCGTTCCCGAACAATCAGACAAATCGTGGAGGGGGGGGGGGGGCATAATGCCCCCCCGGCCTTATTAGGGTTAAGGCTACAAATGTCTCTCCGTAATGTTTAAGTCCAACTTAAAGTTAAGTTTGACTTAGGATCTGTGTGAAACACCCCCCAGATGCCTTCTTGACGTTTTGACATGTTTAATGAATGTTTACTCAACACAAGTTTCTCGATTAATGCGGTAATAAGTTTCTTTCCTGGGCATCTGCAATTTCGTTAAAACAACCTTCAAATTGTCGAGTATGACATTTGCAAAAAAGCAACCCTGACAAGGTGTCTCATCTCATTATCTTAACCCGTTGGCTACTGAATTATCTCATTATCATAGGCTTAACACAGGGACCACCAAGTTCCAGTAAGCAATGGGGTATTAAGTGGCATTCTTCAATGTGACAATTATTCCATGTATAACTTATGTAAAATGATACAGCTGCAGTTGAGGTGCCAACCGCATGATTACATAATAAATTAGATAGTATCTCAAGACCTCATTAACTAAGTTCTAATTTGCAATGTGACTACGAATATAGGACTTCTAAGTTGTAAATATTAGAATCAGAATTTCTATTTACATAGTAGTCATTGGTAAATATAGTGATTATAGTGGCAAGAATGATAAATTACCTAATTTTAATGCCACGAATTGTTTTGTGTAATGGTTGGATGGTATGTTTTACTTGACTGCTAAGAAAGCACAAGTATGCTGTAAGCAACCAGGGGCCTGACGGCTTTAAGTCCTCTCCGAGGAACTTGGTAATGATGATGAATGCCTTACCGAAGAGCACTAGTGCATCGACTTGGTTTCGAACCTAGGACCTCCAGGTTACGAGACCATGACTTTACCACTAAGCCATCGCGTCTCCTCTAATATAGATATTTCGACCAGAAAAGATGAAAAATTGAATCCCCCTTCCCCCTTTTTTCTGCTACTTTCTATCACTACTACTCCAATCATACCCTACTGAGAGCTGTAGTAGTATAGTAACATAGTATATACGTATTGAACATCAGTAAGAAATATCAAATCTCTGGACATAAATATATTCTTTTTAAAATAATGAGTATGATCCATAATCCTAAATATATTTAGTTTTTTTGGGAAATACACCATGGGACTGTTTTGAAAATGTTAAATAAAAAAAAATGAAGAAATGTTTAGACAAATGATTCATTCTCTAAGACAAAATGCAAATGTGTAAATACTTGATGAGCTCTTCGTTTCAACACCAAAACAAGATTTGTGAAAGTAACATTATAAAAAGTAAGTCTTTTTCTTCTTCTTCTTTTTCTTCGTCTTCATCTTGTTATTATTTAGCTTCACCTTATTCTTCTCCACCTCTTTTTTTTGTCTTCTTCTTTTTCTTCCTCTTCTTCTGCCTCTTCTTTTTCCCCGTCTCCTCCTTTTCCTCCTTCTATTCATCTTCCTTAACCATCTCCTTCTTATCCTTCTCTTTCTTCATCTTCTTTTCATTTCGAGAACGCTGGTCGGCTTTCTTACGTCACCTTGCCTCATCTATTGTACAAAAAAAAAATCCAATCTAATCAGATATTAAAGCTTTTTCTCGATTTGTCACTGGATTATCGGCCCTCCAGCTGTCTGCGTATTAGAAGCTATTTTCATATCTCATGATGATGAAAAGCTTCTTAGCCTACACAGGTGACAGCTACTGCAATTTTACTGACCAGTCAGCAGTGGCACCCGAGTCGAAAGGCAGGGATGAGTGGGGCCTTATGTCCCCAATATAAAACTGAAACAAACCTCCCCCCCCCCCCCCCCGAAAAAGGGAAGAAACCTTTTCATAGCAATAACAAAACAGTTTCCAATCTCAGTACCTTTTCAGGTGCGCTAAATACGAACTAGAAATTGAACAGCATTAACTTAGTGCATATATTTTTTAAAGTAAACCAAAATTATTGAAGTCCCCCTTTTTGTGCGCCCCCATCTTTAAATCTGAGCAGCCAACCTTGCCTCTTACCAACTTGGGTCATACCTACGACCTATATACATGTATTTAAAGGTTAGAATCGTTAGGGTACGTCAATGCAGGGACATTAAGGCCTTCTTTTGTTCTCGTTTTCCAAACATAGAGTCAGAATAAGAAGTTTCAAATAAAGGTCAAAAGTTAATTGATCACTTGCACGTAATCTTGGGATACTATATTTAGTATATTATATTCTTGTATAGCTCATAATGCCTCTAGGATGATAGCTCTATATGTGCGTAGCTGCATTGGCATTTGTTTTTGGGGCAGGAGGAATGACTAAAAAATAAAAAAATAAATTAAAAAAAAAGAGTGAGGTTGGGTCAGGAGGGTGAGGGGGAGGGGGCTAATTTGACGAACAGAAAGAAGGGAGGGTAAGACCGAGAGGTAAGTGTGTGAAGGGGATAGAATCGTATGCCGACAGCCCACGAGACCGACAGCCATCAAGATGGCACATATCGGTCTTGCAAGCCTTTAGAAAAAGTGTTTTAAAGGGCAACCCAACCCTGATATTACGTTGACTTTAGTAGAAGCAGAAAATAAGAGAAACAGGTCAATGACAGTTATGAACTTTCAAAGGTGCGATCAATCAAACACAGATTGGCAACCATGTGACATATCTTGCGAGCTCCCCTCCCTTTTTCCCTTCCTATAAAACGTAATCTGAATTGCAAATATATTTTTTTGGACGTTGAGGGTATATACAGGTTTATACAACACCTACGTGGATCCTTGTCATTTGATTGGAGGATTGTTGGTCACATGATATTCAATAGATGTTATATTGCACGGTCGTGCATTTTTGGTTATATGCGCCGTGCATTTTTGGTTATATGCAGACTGCGTACCTCTCAGCCGTGCGCGCGCGTATCCCTGCGTGTATCTGACGCGAAGGCAATCGGGAAGGCTTGACTCCAACTTTAATTTATCTTTAATATAGGAGTAAAGCATAATTTTTTTATTAACGTTCTATTAGATCTTCTTCGATGTTGTATAAAACAAATAATGAATGTTTTTCATTCGTTCAATGGTGCGAATATTTTCATTCGTTGAAAGATTAACGTTAATTCTATTCAACTCGGCTGACGCCTCGTTGAATAGAATGTTAATCTTTCAACTCATGAAAATATTCGCACTATTGAACTCATAACCATTCATTATTTGTATAATATTATTGAAAGCATTTGGGATTGAATCTTATTCTGTCCATTTTACCAAAAGGTCACTCTCAGGTTATGACAGAAAAAAGGGATTTATTTGATAAATGACAGACCCCAATTATTCATATATTGATGTAATTTCAACTTGTCGTAACACGTGTGATTTGCCGCATATCGACAGCACAGAAGTTCAACTGTTCGACCTTTGTATGGACTTCCATCGTCAGTCCGTTTATTAATTATACATCAATAAATCAATAACTATAAACCAGAGGCACCCCCAATCCCGACACCCACATCACTCAAGAAGTAATTGAGTACTTAAATTTCGTAATTTTTTTTTTCGTATGATTTTTGTATTACTTGTAATTTTCAATTCATATACATGACCTTTTGTGATAATCGTGATGTTTAATTCAGTTTCATGAATTTAGATTAATAATTATGCAGATGAATAAATAAATGAAAAAATCGGAGAGGGCATGTATTTGCAAACTCTGCATGATTTTATGAAACAAATGCGCAATCTTTTTCACATAGAAACCGCCATTATAACCATGGTTTCTTCATGGTAGCAACAAAATTGGTTGATAAATGACCCATTTAAATGATGTTCAGGAATTTTATTTAATAAATTGCCTTTTAAATAAATAAATGTCATCATTTGTTCCAAGTTATACTGGAAAGAGTGAGTAGAAAGTGAATGTTATTGCCTGCTGGTTAAGTATTTATTGCGCCTAGCTTAATATTATTAATGACGTGTTTACAACGGGGCAAAGACATTCATAATCAAAATCAGAAATGTCACAGACAAAATATGTTCATTACAAAACGTCTAAATTCGAGGTTCCCTTGCATTTATACGAGACTTCATCAGACATAATGAGCCATAAACATAGTGAATGACTGTAAAAACTGACATGAGTATGATAAATGACTATGTTGTCTCCCAAGTCCCTGGTTGGACTAAAATGGAATCCCTTCAAATGCTCTAATCATTCTACTTTTGATGAGCTTCATCATTTCTATCCATAGAACAGGAAATTATATCATAACTTCGACTGCATTCTTAAGAGAAAACAAGTCTGATACATCAAGATAATTATAAGCTATAATTGTGGAAAACTTGCATGATGTTGCAAAATAATCACGTTAAGACGATCAAGTGAGTTGACTGGAATCACTTCAAATGCTTCACCACCATTCTTGTTTAATCGATAGGACAGGAAGACTCAGGGGCGGTGGGGCGTCTTCAACAGTTGGTTCACCAACAAAAAAGGAACAGTCTGGAAAAAAGGGGGACTCACAAAGGGGAACCTCAAAGCGAAAATATATCCTTTATATACCCCTACATTTTCAAGATTGTGATTACATTGTCAGGGATGATTTCAATACTTGGCTTCTCTCTTTACATGGTCCAAAATACTATTTATAAATAAGCATCATACTTGCAGTTGGGTGTGATGGTCTGAATATCCATTTGCGAGCAATCGATCGAAAAGGGGCACTTACCAAGAAAAAGGGACATATATAAAATTTATAATGATTACAAAAATCATGATGAGTTTTGAACACAATCTATTCATGAAAGAAGACCTTAACTATTAACATAAGTACATCAACTATGAATGCGAGCGAGATTTGGTGGAAATTAAAGAAAGAGTTGCTCTATCTCGTTCTACATCAAGGGTGCAATTATTACAAAGGAAAAGGCGCACTTGTCAAAGTAAAACGGGCACCTCTTAGATTTAAATAGGGGCGATTATTAGAAGTGGAGGGGGCACATATTAGAAGTGAAAAGGGATACTTCTCGCACCTGTAAAGGGGCACTTACCAGATATGAAAAAAGGACACTCATTGGAGAGGAAAAGGGGCACTTGTCGAAGGAAAAGGGGCACCTTTCAGATTTTTATATGAGCATTTGTCAGTGTTGAAAAGGAGCATTTATGAAAAGGGGAAGAGACTCCTTATAAAATAAAATGGGGGACTTATCACAATAAAAAGGGACATGTATCAAAGTAAAATGGGCATTTATCAAAAGGGAAAGGGGCACTTTTTAAAGGAAAAGGGGCACTTGACAAAGTAAAAGAAAGCCCTTTTCCTTAGTATAAATGAACACTTTGCCTTTGTAAAAAGGGGTACTTTTGGGGTACTTATTTGGGAAGACTATGTTATATCATTTCTTCAACTGTGTTAAAAATTGTTTGTTTTTTCGTCGGACAATCGCAATCCTGAAAATAATCCCGAATAATTATCTCGGGGTTATTCGTTTTTACGAAATTTCCTTTTTACTAGAAGTTCATTATTCCGAAGGTATTATCATGTAATTTTATTTTCGGAATTATGAATTTTCGAAATTATGGATCTTCATTTTCAAATTTGTGAACCTTTTTTCTTTTTGTCCTCAAAATTATGAACCTATTTTCATTTTCATGAAGTATTAAATTAAACAAGGGCGTCACCTTTTGGTTTACACTATGCATGTCATTTACTTCTCACTCTCTTTCTTTCTCTCTTTCTCTCTCTCTCTCTCTCTCTCTCTTTTTTTTCAAAAGCAATACCTTCGCGAAAGTCAAGGATATCATGAGGTAAAAAAATGTTTGGTATTCCACTTATCGCATTTCTTCAGTTAACATACCGATTCCAGCTAATGAATTCACAGACGAACACTACCTTGAATAATATATACTGAAAAAGTATCACATATTTGTGTAATTATTTACTTTGCAATGGCATAATATCAACACATAAACATTAGATTCCATTTGAATGGGAACAAAAATTGTGAGATTTATGGATGATGATATAATTCAATGAAAATCTGCAACGAACTTAGGGAATTTTTTTCTTCAAAAGAGTCATATTTTTCATTGTACATTTCTATAATATTGCATACAAAGCGTAATTTCGATTGCATCATTATGAGATATCGTACACAACGTACATGCTTCAACAATTCAAACACATGCGCTAATTGCGCTAGATTGATTAGCCCAGGTAATGACGCAATTAAAAAAAGGCCGCTGCATATTAGAAGCAATCGTTCAATTTGTAACCACTGGCGTGGCTTTGAAATCTAGCCACGTGCTTACAAATAAGGGAGTTTACAGATAGCACATGGTACAAATGATCCCAAATATCCACAGATCTTTTACACATGGAGAAGTTCCACTTTGAGCATCTTAGAATAATAACTGCCAAAGTCCTAGATGTGCTTCATGAATACCTTTTGTTTGCCCTCTTGAAAAGAATACTTTCACCTGCGTATCTTAGAATGTACCGTTGGTGCATAAACGAATAAAGTTACATAACTTTCATGAGCGCATATCCAGCATTCATCTCTGTGGGTTTTACCTTTTTGGTACAAATGACCTTTATCTGCTCATGCTCAGACTGCAACCGTAAACTGGCTTATTGAACGTTTGCTTTTCACGTGCTTTTCATGTTAGTAGGTAACAGTCGTGGAAAACTCAATTACGCAAAATATAGTTTGAAATACTCTTTGGCTCATACTGTTAAGTTCATCAGTGGCCTATGCTTTGGAGGGACATCTGCATCACGAGGGGGGGGAGGGAGAGGGGTGTGACCGATAGTTTAAGATGGATTAGATGCGAATAAAAAAGGTTATTGGTATCAAAAGGGGTAGATTCGGATGTTTTTCTATATAAAATTAAAATGCACACATGTAATTATAAACAAATATACACATACAGATTAAAACAGACGACAGGATAGCTTAACCCTAATAAGGCCGGGGGGGCCATTATGGCCCCCCCCCCTCCACGATTTTTCTGATTGTTCGAGAACGCATATGGATGGCGCCTCGCCGCTCGCTGACTTTTTTCTTTAGAGTCTTGCGCATCTTTAAAAAAAAAAAAAAAAAAAATCGGACCTATAGTTACAAGGTCACGTGACCTTTTGTCTTTGCATGTCAGCCCGAAAATCGCTCATTTTTGTGATTTGTGTACAAAACATATGGAAATGTCATTTTTCCTAAAAATAGATCAAACATTGGTTATTGGGTCTTGTTTAAAGTTTAGGTGGTTGTTTTGGGAGTCAAAATAGTTGAATTGTAGGAAGAAATGAAAAAAAAAAAAAAACAATAACATAAATAAGTTAAAAAAACAATGAAATACATAAGAAATTATCAAAACAAGAGATAACATAAGGAATAAGCTGGCTCTTCCAATTTTTTTTGTCGTATTATTGTTCCAAATGGTCTAATGAATATATGTAGTGAAAAAGAATGCTTAAATATGAATAATATAGGATTTATGGGTAAAAATGTGATTTTATGACGTTATTTGCATAAATTACCATAAATATGCAAATGAGGGATTTTTTTCAAAAAATTGAAATTATCATATTGTTCTATACACTTCACTTGACATGCGTGCAAATTTTCGCGGAGATCGGCCGTTTCACGGCCGAGATCTTAGGGGGGGGGCCATAATGGCCCCCCCCCCGGCCGTAGTAAGACTTCAAATAGCCCGGCCTTATTAGGGTTAAGTCAGTAACATCAGTATAATGGATATGTTCTTCTTAGAGGTCAAGAACAAAACAAAAACATAATTAAATATGAATATAACAGAAAATATCAAAATTATACATAAAAGCAATATCAAATCCACCTTTTCCCACCAGACTCATATTACGAATTGGTCCTAAGCCCCTTCTTTGCAAGTTCCCCTTTTCCCCTTTACATATTTTTTTCTTCTTTTTCTCTCCCCCCCCCCCCCCACCCCCTGTTTATTCGTCACTTGATGGGGCGCAGCGGTACTCGGTATGAATTAAAAGATTATTGATAATGAAGGGGTATGCATTAAGTTGCCATTAACTTTTGCGAACTGCATTGTTCATAGCTTGCAAATGAAAAATAGGGCTTCTGAAGAAAGCACAATTGCTCAAAGGGCTGCAAAATGAAGAAAATACGAGGATAAGTTCTGGTAAAACTAAATAATAATCTGTAATCTTTTCATTTCTGTTATTTGTGTCATATAGTAGAAAATCATAATTGCAATATCATATGAATGAAAGATTGCTCTTCAATTCCCCTACATTCCCAATATGAGCAGAAATATTCGGACGACGCTTCCATGCCAAATGTGTGCGTATATCTCTGTGCAGTGCTTTCATCCAGACAAATTTTTGCATCGTTCTGAAAATTCGTACAGCTCTCATAATAGCAATATATTCTTATTTTAATATAACATAACCAACATTAAACAATAACGTATAGATATTCTTGTTTGTTCATGATTCAATCTCATTAACCAGAACTATATCGAACTCTATCCAACTTTCCACTTGTCACTATCGCAAATTGTCACGGTGGCAGGATTTAAAAAAACAAATTGCATAACAACCCATTGTCTTTTATTAATTGGCGACTTGACAAACCCTTCCTCAACATATCTAGTAAGTTCCTGCAGCAAACTTAGGAATAAGCTAGAATCCGTTTGTCGAAAGGGTAATCCGACATTTGCTCCTGGTTTTGTTTTCGTCAAAATTATATAGCGTTAGGAAGTAGGTTTTCACTTGGGCTTTGTGTTAAGGTTAGGGTTATGGTAAGGTTTAGTGTTCGGTCCTGGGCTGAAATTAAGAACTTGGTTAGTGTAGGAAATTACCGCGGGCCAATTATCGCAGGAGCAAGCGTCGTACAACAGTGCCCATGAGAAATAAACCGGTTTACTAACATATTCAAATTTATGGATATTTCTTTCCTGGCGACCTAGCGACGAGTTATTCCATTAACATGTTATAAATGAATGAGCTACAATACTTGGAATCCAATCTGCATACCTTACTTGTCGCTATTTCGGACAAGCCTCCGGCAAAGCTTTCAGGTTGTCAAGAGAAATCCCTGTTCACAAGACAAGTTATGCATGGAAATTGAATATGTTTGTAAACCGGTCTATTTAGTGTGGCAAAGGCATAGCTGAGTGGCATATAAAGAGTTTAACGACATTGCGGACACTGTCAACGTGAGCGCCCCTCAAGGGGTACTAGAGCTTTCTACATAGGACGACTGCTCGTCCGAATATTCCGTGTCGTTGGTGGTCGTTGACTCCGTACTCCATGACGACGTCGAGGTGTATAACGAGCATGGTTTACATTCGCATTCCTCCACTACTTCGACATGCTTGTGAAGTACAGTGTCCCCATCTACAGCATTGCAAGAAAGTGGAATCTATGTGAAGAACAAAAAGAAATGAATAAATAACCCACACATAAAATTGATTTTCTCACAACGTCATGAAGGAATCTAGTACATACTGTTTTTGTGTTGCTGTTCCTGTGGGTTTGTCTTCTTTCGAAAATAAATATGAGACTATTTATGGTGATATCAAGGACACCATGCATGTGTATCATCCCACGTCGTCAATTGTATTCGATCATACATTATGCATTCCAGACCCGAGACATTGTCTCGATAATCATCTAATACCCGGTAGCACAAGAGACGTCATTTTTATTTGCATATTTACCGGTATTGTTCACTTTGAACACATTTGGACGATGTTGAACTCACCATGTTCATATGGTGCGTCAGAGACAGCACCAGTTAATAGGGACTTTTAGATTTGCACGTCAACAGCTTTGACTGCAACGTGTGACGTCATTTTAAGGCACTGCGCATGCGTTACGTCGTCTCAGTTGGGGATCGAGAATGCGTCAACCTTGATTTTCCTAAATCTAGTACATACACATACATATTGATATTTATATAGCGGCTTTACATGCTCAAGGTACTAGTATGCCGCGTGGGCAATGCAGTTCCTCGGGTAGACAAAGGAACATCCCTTCCCTGCTATTATGTAAAAATGTGTAGAACAGGTGTCACATGCATATTCACCTGTTCTACACATTCTTACATAATAGTAGTGAAGAGATGTTCTTTTGTTGAGGGTAGAATGAGCAACTGTATATTTTGTCCTCTCTCTTTGTCCGTGATATTCATAGTGTTACTTCCTGCATGCATGTATATCGTCGAGTGCAATCAGGGATATGTGAGTTTTAACTCCCTGGTGCAATCTAAAAGATTTAACTTGGGCAGTTAAGTACGTTGACACGCATGATCAGTCGGCGTTCGTCGTGTTCTCGTCCACTCAATCTAAAAGTCCCTATTGACGCAGTCTTATACGTCAGGCAAAATGACGCCTCTTGTGCAGTGCCAGTGGGCATGAACAATGATATATCAACTGGACATGGCCTGCACAATTTTGATTAATTAGCCTTTTAAACTAATCTTATGTAAAATGGATACTAAATGAGTTCAACTACATGTGTAATTGGAAGGGTCACAAGACATGAAAGATAATGCAAATTCACTTATTTTATTTCAGTACTGTTTAATCTTTACTTGTTTTAATGCCAAAAGCATTTTCCTAATGTGTATCTAACACCTTTGAAAAGACTTTGTCAAAATAAAAATGATGCCTTGTTCATCACATATTAAAATGTGTAAACACATGTGCAATGGCCTATTACGTAACCCGAAGATGATTTCCACCCGATATATAATATGGTATACAAAAATTCCATTGTGTTCATTTCTTGAAAGTCTTGGGTATCGTGTTTTACGAATACTTACTGTCACCCATGCCACTCTGGAAGGCTGGCAGCAGTCACATGATTTGAATTGGGATCGGATATCGTGTGGAAAAATCTTAGGAACGGTGAAACTGTAACACTGCCCAGCACACATCTGACAAAAGACAACAAGAAAAATAACATGCTAATTAAAATTGATATTTCAAAAGAACAGCATTAATATGTAAAAAAAAAATAACATAAGAGATAAATGCAGATGACTCATTGTGCTCAAGATTAAAGTTAGTCGCAAGGACGCATGTTACATAAACCGACTAACCAAGAGTTATAATTAATACTCTTTTAACCGGCGTGTACCGTTTCAGGAGGAATCCAGGATTATTCAAGGATGGTGGCATAATCCGAAGAATTTCTCAGCCCATAAAGTTAATACGGCGTTGTAATGATAATAATAAATAATAAATAATAAAAACGTTACTTATAAAGCGCTTACCACCGAAGTCTCTAAGCGCTATACACACAAAATAGACTGATATACAATTACATCTTATACAAAACTAAAAATGCAAATAAACCTACAAATTACAATACATATGGAATACACATCAAAGTGAACAGAGTTAATTAATCATCGAACGCAATTTTAAATAAATGTGTCTTGAGACTAGTTTTGAATAGGTTAATGGTTTGACAGTTTTTTACATTTAAAGGTAATCTGTTCCAAAGTTCAGCAGAAGCTTTGCGAAAGGAGCGATTACCATAAGAGAGAGTTGACACAGAAGTAGATACGAGGTTTAATTGTGAAGATGACCGTAAATCGCGTGAGGGTTTGTATTCCTCGATTAATTCTTGCAGATAAATTGGTGCCAATTCATGAATACATTTATAAGTTAAAACTAAGATTTTGTACATAATGCGGTATGTCACCGGCAACCAATGCAATTCGCGAAGTACTGGGGTGATGTGTTCACAAGAACGCGTGCGTGTTACAAGCCTGGCAGCAGAGTTTTGGATTCTCTGGAGTTTTGCAATGTGCGACTCCGGAAGGCCATAAAGAAGGCTGTTGCATTGATCAAGACGGCATGTAATAAATGCATGTATAAGCGTTTCGGTAGATTTTTTATCAAGAAAATTTCTAATACGACCTATCTTGTACAAGGCATATGAAGCTGAGCGACAAATATTTTTTATATAATCATCCATCCTAAGATCATTTTCAAAGATGACACCAAGGTTACGTGCACTTTTGACAGGTTGTATCGGAACATTAGCAATTTCGACAGATGGTAAATGGGAGGACTTTCTGAATCGAGATGTTACATGTATAACCTCAGTTTTATCCTCATTTAACTTCAAATCATTAGCAGTGGACCAAGCTTTGATATCATTTATACATCTTTCAATACGCTTTCCTTTCCTATCTGACTGGATTTTGAAAAAATACGATAATTCAAAGTCTTGTATTTTTTTGTCAAGAAATTTACCTTATTTGGAATCGTTCTCGCCGTACATCCGGGGCTTTCAATCACCTGACTAATGGGGCGAGCCACACACCACGTGGTGTCGTGTGGAAAGAGAACTGTCCTATCAATGAGGTGTGCGCCGTAATGTGTATCCGACGAATCAGATTCGGGGGACATTGTCACGTGGTCTTGATCATGTCTCTTTTGTGTATCTGTAGGGAGGTCATTGCTGTCTTGTGAGGACACCCTATGATGAAACACACGCGATGCGACGTCCGCATGTGGCACGGATGACGTCATTAAGGCACACGCCAAGAGGGAGTTTATCCACAGGACTGCGGCAATCATATTGTGATAATGTTGTCTTCCTACCGATTAGTTTTCTGTAAGGTGCGAAAGGAAAAACAAATGTACATTTTGTTAATCTGATCACTTCGGCAAGATTATAAGTACTACTTGTTATAAAGAAATAAAAAGCGACTTTAAAATCTGAAGGGATCATTTTCAGAGTAGTTTTTCCCAAATATAACTGAGCCTGCATCTATGAATAAATGAATGGAAATTTTAAAGGGCAAGTCCACTCCAAAAATAACCTACTCTCAATAGAAGCAGAGAAAATCAGACGAACCAATCGAAAAAAGTACGAGAAAAATCGGATAACTAATAAGAAAGTTATTAATTTTAATGACATGAAAAACTTTGAAAATCACAAGACAAATTGGCAACTTACTCATGATTCTGTGACGTCATTACCTCACTATCCACTAATTGTTTTCTTTATATTGATATTAAAAATTTCCAATTTTCCACCTACAAATCTTATTTTCTCACACCAGCATCCAGATCATTTTGATAGTATATGCGTTGTTGTGTGGATGCACTAATAAAAAGTCATTTTTATCAGTTGAATCGTGAAATTTTAATTTTGATAAACTATTCGTAGAATTTCCTAAGAGATTTTGTGAAATGCCATGCACAAAATATGATACAAATCATATATCCTGGGCAAAGGCATGGGAAAATCAAGTTTTAGGGGATAAAAAGGAAAATTAATGGGAAAAAAAGATATAAAGCAGTTAATAAAATTAATAGTGAGGCAATGGCTTCACAAACTGATTACAAAATTGGCAATTTGTGTACTGATTTTTCTAAAGTTCCATAGTTTGTCATACTGTTTAAACAATTCATAACTTCCTTTAATATTGGTTATCCGATTTCACTCATTTGTTGTGCTCTGTTTCTGTTGTTTTTCTGCATCTATCAAAAGCAAAAAATGTTTGGAGTGGACTTAGCCTTTAATACACAACGAAGGTTTCGGTCATCCGCCTTGTTAGATTCGATCCAGCGGCACTTGGTTCGACTGCGCCGGCTGAGCCGACTCTCTTTCTCATTATGACAGCGTTACCATTTATAAATAAAGATCAGAGGGCAACATTTTCTAGAATAATAAGAATTGAAACTAAATTTGTAAAACTGTTATCCATATCGTATGGGGTTGTTGTATCTGTTAAGAGTCAAATTGTACGTGTCACTAAACCCATTTGATTGTTATAATTATTTTAAATAGGTTATTCTGATTTGACATAAAAAGTTCTTACGACAAATAGAAGCTGTAATTGTATCGTCAAATTGGATAACGCCCTTGTTATAACATTCAGGATTAGATGGTTAAAGATTTCTGACGCTGTCATTTTTTCGAACTTTTCAAAAATAGTAACAGATTATCGATCAATTTCACTCTAGTCATGTCTGCCATGTTAACACCAATGCATTAAGTACTTCAATCTTGAACATATAAAGTATTTTCACAACGCTGCCGAATCAATACCTCTCAGCCTATCAAAAAGAGCTATCAAATATGACAAGGAGGTAATTTAGAGCTAAGAGCCGTTAAAATTCCATCCCTCGATTGCCACTCAGACGAGCTGGTATGCACACCCACTCGCACGCGCAATCCACTCACACATTTAACCCACGCACCTATTAAATTCACTACTTGACAAGTTATCTGACATAGTTTCCAGACAGTCATTATCTCGAAGTCGCTTGCTAAACTCTGGGAGAGTGGCGTCCGCCAGCTAATGAACAGCAAGTGATTCACAGAATATGAGTAGAAAAGTATTTATAATATTCTTTCTTATATTTCCTTATATTGATTATAAATGAAAGTTTATTAATTCCGCTGAATGTATAACAATCGTTTAGGGAATCAAAGACTATTAGTGGAAAATTAATTATAATATTTTTCCCGAAAGCGAAATTTGACGTTTACTAAGTCCGTTGCATGTATGACATTCACCTAGTGATGCATAAAATATTAACGACAATTGATGATAATATATTCTTCCTTTAGAACTAAATATGAAGGCAATTTTATTAAATCCCAGACCGGTGTATGTTTGGCAACAACCTAATGTGCCTGCCTTGATGTATTTACTTGGATGAGCATTACAAAAGACGCATACGTTCTCTTAATTTGTACGGGCTTGTATAGTCTATGCTTCTTGTAAACGTTAATTATTGCCAAACGCCGTAAGAACTGTAAATGACAAAGTCAAAACGTTCGAACAAAAAAAGTAACCGAATTTACATTGGGTATCAATATTTTTAGAATAAAACCCTTCTGTGTTCAACGATTACTTTCAATGATCGTTCAATTAACTTCTTGATGTAAAAAAAAATACATGTAATAAATTGACATTTAGAGTGAACAATGTATAAACTTTAAAATATGCATCTCTACCTGAAGTATTCATTGTTTCTTAGGTACAACCTTCATTCACATTGTGTACCAATATTATTGTTATTAAGTGACTTCAACAGAATACTTAGAATAACAAGTTTGTGCTTTACATTATTAGGGTTAATTTAACGCAACCCAAAATATTAAATATTCATCATAATGGGATAAACTTATTTCAGTGGGGCACTTATGTATGCTTATACCACTGTGCCTGCTGAGTGCTTACATCAAAGACAGACCGATTTACTTGGTACAGTTTATACAGCCCTATTGAAAAAATCTCAAGGGTTGATGGCATCCTTGGCAAGCTATTTTCGTAAATCATCAAACATTTATTTGCACCACTTATTTCCCTTTGATTAAAGTGCTAGCACCTCCAAACTAACGAGTGCCGACTGTTACGCCTAATGATATAAATAATATTATTAGACTATTCCAGCTGATATTCTTCCTTGTAACCGATATATAAAGTTCATAAAGTCCGTTCAATATAGTCAATCACCTACTGATTTAGAGAAAATTAGTGGACAATTAATGATATTCTTCCTCGAAAACGGAATATGAAGTTTACTCATTTCGTTGTATATATGGCAATCACCTAGTGATTTAAAGAATATAAATGGACAATTAATGATGATATTCTTCCTTAAAAATGGAATATGGAGTTTACTAATTCCGTTGTATATATTGCAATCACCTCGTGATTTCAAGAATAATAGTGAAAAGTTAATGATGATATTCTTCCCTGAAAACTAGATATGAGACAAGTTTTTGAATTCCGGTGTCTATACGGCAATCACCTCGTGACTAAATATAATATCAGTGGACAATCAAATATGATTTTCTTTCTCGAAAACGAAATATGAAGCTGACTCATTTCGTTGTATATATATGACAATCACCTAATGATTTAAAGAATATTAGTTGAAATTAATGATTTTCTTTAAAATCAGGACATGCGTAAGTGTCGGTCTCTAAATTGCTCAATCATTATGATTTTATTTTTATTTAGGTTTTATTTCCACATTAACTGCATATGAAAAGAATTTAAAAAGTAAGGCATATACAAGGTAACAAAACATGTACATAATATTCGATAGATACAACAGTAAAAAAAAACGATTTAATGGCAAGTCATTAAATACAAATGATGCTAACAATAATCTGCAGTAATGAGGAGTAAACCTTGGAAGCATTATGCTTGTAATTAAGGTTCCCTTTACATAATACGTTTGTTACATAATATATAAAACAAAAAAACAAAACAAAAGAAGAACAAGAATGGGTGTGTGGTGCAGCCAGCCAACAAGTGTTGATAATACTGATGTTCTCTATGATGATGACCTTAAGCATTTTCATACTGAAGTAGAATTTCGGAGTGACTAGAACAAAATTATGTCCTTGGTGTAATACTGATAGAGAATGACGTCAATGTTCACTACTGGTGATAGAATTAATCTAGTTGATAATTAGAAAGTGTTAAACCATACTATATATTTAGAACCAAGACGACTTTAGAATAACCTGTATTAGTTTAAGCTTTCAGAAGCAGGTTGTAGTGTCGGTTGAGTTCGAAGGGGTCAAAAATATTTCCTTAATTTCCTCTTTTTTTTTATACAAAAGTGAGTGTACAACAGAGGGTCTAAAAGTTTCGCTCCGGAATGCTTTAAGAAACAAAAAAAGATGCTGATTGAGAAATGACGTAAATTGTCACTACTGGTGATAGAAATAATCTAGTTGATAAGTAGAAAGTGTTCAACCATACCCATATTTAGAACCAAGACAACTTAACGAGAATACCTGCATTAGTGTTAGCTTTCAGAAGCAGGTTGTAGTGTCGGTTGAGTACAAAGGGGTAAAAATATTTCCTTAATTTCCTCTTTTTTTACAAAATTGAGTATACAGCAAAAGGTCTAAAACTTTCGTTCCGGAATGCTTTAAGAATTAAAAAGAAAAACTATTATTAAATCACATACTTAGTCGTTGCAATTTTTTTCAGGATTGATTTATAATCGCTACATTCTTGATAAATTAGGATCATCAATATCGTACGGGTCTATTCCTTGGCAAGTTTTGTAATAATTAAGAAATTCGAATCCATTTGTTTAAATATATTGAAAGGAGGAAATAGATTTGTCTTAGCAAACAGTCAAAACCTATGTTGTCCTAATACCTTTTATGCTAATCATCGACTATAAACTAGTTGTCTCCATACCAACAAGAATTCACTGAAACAATTTCAGTTTCGAGGATTATATAATTTTCCTGATCTTCAAGCTTTATTTCTTTATTGTGTTCGTCATCACTTTGTACAGGCAGCGTTGCTAGACATTTAACTATCTTAGATATAATTATACATCGACACAACATCAGGAAAACGCAACATATTAAAATTGTATCGGTTTAAAAGATTCGTAGTTTTTAACAACTTTTACGGTTCCATAGCGATAGAAACAATTTACTTTTGATTTCATCTCTAATCAGCTTTCTACGTCATGACAACTAAAACCTTTGATGCCCTTATACCTTTTATGCTTACTGACGGACACCGATTTACTTAAATAATTTAATTTTTGAGGATAATAGAATCTCTTCGTGATTTCTAAAGCTTCATTTCTTTATTATTTCTTCATCATTTTGAACCGGCAGCGTTGCTAAATATTTCAAAATTCTAGATAGAAGAGTGCATCCATACATCATCAGAAAAAATAACACATTAACGTTATTGATTTCAAAGATACGTTGGATTTCCCTTTTTAGCCTGCTGTCTACGTCATGACAAATATAAATGACATGTATAGCTTCGTCATTACGAGTTTTTGTCATCCTCACAATGATCATCAACCTCTTTTGACCTCTAGTTGAGGCCGATGATGATGCGGAGATTAGACGTGGAATATCATTTGGAATCCCTCAAAGCTCTAATGGTTACTTGGTCGATTAGGTAACTGGGTTAATTCCGTACCAGATTGTCACTTGAAACTAGTTAAGTTAATTTATTCGAACCTGCAGACAAGATGTTTAAATCGAATGACTCATATGTAGAAATATGTTATGCCATTAAAGGGATTGGGTATCTTAGCCTCAGACTCTAAACAAAATCCTCGAAATAGCTCATGCTGCAATCATAATTATAAACCTTTAGGTCAGTCAGGAATCCCATGACATTTACAAGCCGATCGCCTGTCTGATTATCGAGAAATTTATGATTGGAAATTTCGAAATTTCAAAAATCGTTTTCCTAACGGTTTTTATAACACTATAGTCTATTGAGGGAAATGAGTATGGTAAAACCGGCCACTCAAAGATTTTTACTTTTTTTGAGGCACTTCATGATCATTAAATTGAAGCGCAATTTCTTTAGGGCTCCAATATTACACCATTTCACGGACAACATGTAAGGTCATGAATGTCAGATTTGTAAAGCTGGAAACATTGTTAAACGATGCCTTTAACAATAAACAAAATCGTCTCATGAAAACGTCAGTCTCTGACCACCATACGTGATATGGTGGTCTGTGTCTATAAACCATAATAATTATGTTGTCTTTGAAGCTAAACCCTACTGTGTTTTCAAACCGAGAAGAAATCAATTTAAAACAAAATTAAAATGAGGTCTGATCAACAAAACAGTTACTTTTGTTTGTTTATTTGTTATTTTGTTTTTGCTTATATTTTTTTTTTGGCGTTTTTTTGTCGATGTTTTTTTTATACTCTTTCCTGTAGGTGTTTGTTTTAATTTTTAGATTTATTTGACCAGGAAGTTATGAATTAACGAAAATGCAGCAGAAATTAAACGAAAAAGTATCTACGTTTCAACAAGTAAAAAATCCAAATGATATCCAATTATAACATGAAATGAAAATAAAATTGAAAGTCTTATCAGTAAATGAAATAAAACAGTGTTTGGCATATTTCGCACATTTTAATCAGTAAAAAAGAAAAATGGAAACCAACCTCAATCAGAAATTTCTTCCTAACAATAATGGTGGTTTATTGTGGTCATGCATGTCCATGCGCTCCAATATTAATACCACGGTCATAGTTGAGAGGCCAGGTATGTACAGGACTCTAACATATCGGGTACCCATTTCCAACTTGGTGGACAGCTGGAAATGTGGATTGATATCTCGATAAAGGACACTAGTGCTTACCGGGATTCGAAACATCGATTCTTTGATTTGGAGTCAAGTGAATGAACCACTATACCACGGTACCGAAAACAACACAGCTCTCATATACAAGTATAGATATATTGACTGCTGTGAGAAGCATAGCTGTTCCTATAGGTTCGAGCGCCGCTGCGCGCCTCGGGGTCATAGCAGGATGTAACGTCCCCCAGAGCCAGTATAGAAACAGTTATGCCTCGAATATTAAAGCAGTCGATATATCTTTTGTATATCAAATTCACACACAAATCTACAAAGAATTCTTAACTTATCCTTTTCTTGAGTAAAGGTTGGTCAAAACATCATAGAAAATCTGAGACATTGTCTGTTATTAAATCTTCGCTGGAAAGTTGCCTGAATATTACGATCATTCGTGAATAGCACAATTACTGCACTGAATGGTATCCGCGCTCGTACAAAGAAACTTTTTACACGTAAACCAATAGGGATTTCAGCAAAATTTAACTATGCAGCCAATAATAACCGGGCAACGGGCATCTTTATCATTAACTATTGACCGTTAGGCGGGCATGGCTAAAATCACGACTCGAATGTTGACCATTCAGATGACTAGATTTACTTAACATACTAAAGAGAGGTATATAATTAAGTCTATCTTAATATCCAAATGAACAAATTGAGTCAAAAGCTATCTCATCGATGCAAGAGGCAAGCTTTAATATCGTACGTCCCCGCACAAACCCCACGCACACACCAAACGCACATACGCCCACCTATCATATATACTTGTGATATCAATCAAGTTAGAGTTCCGCATCATGAAACGTACAAATCTTCTTTTTCTTGTTAAGTGATAGGTCTCTGTGCATCTTTTGAATTTGTAATTTAAAGATCCCAGAGACAGGTATTTAAATTCGTAAATTGAAATTGAGAAAAATGAGCGTTGACATTTTATCTTTGCTTCTTTTCAGCAAACGTACATGTAGCTCCGTAAAACGTCCTTAAGCCATTGAACACCGCCATTTCACTTGATTGATATAGATATTTAGCATAACTTTCAACTAAGTTTATCAAGTTCGTAAGGACACTTTTTGTTCGTTAAAATGCAGAGGCATTTCGTTTCAATTCGTATCGAAAAGGCACTGAATATATCATTACAGGCAATATATATGGTAACTGAAATATTACAAATATTTACACACTTTCGTCGATAAATCTGGGATACAAAAGTTCCTCTATTTGTGGTCACATTTAATGATATCCTTAAAAAACAGTTTTTCTTCTAGGATACTTTAAGGTTCAAGCAAGATTTAAATCCATCAGGTATTCAATTAAATCAAATAAAACTAAATTTAATAGCTTGTTAGATTAGATAACAAGAAGAAAAAACACATCAAACAAAACTATGTTCTTAAACCTACAGTTTATGATTTTCAAATGACTTTTGATATGAAAACACAGAAATTAAAGACTTAAGTTTCAAAGCCCTTAATTAATCCATTAAATCAAGGGGAAAGTATCTGCATGTGAGAAATGACAAAAATAAATAAAATAATAACAACAAACAAAAAGGTGATCTCAAATGCTGTATGCTCATGGTTTCAAGTGAATTTCGATAAAAGGAACGAAAATTAAATCTCTAAACTCTCTAACCCAACATTTAATAACTGGTGTAAAATGATACATAATGTTCTCTTGTACAAATAGCATCCAGTAGATATACTGCTCTATCGCCAAGATCATTTTAACCAAGATAACTTCTACATTTTAGGAAAATGAATGCAGGTTATATCAGTCGAGAAAAATAAGAGAGCACCGAATTACACACATAATAAGACTTCCTGACAAAGGATAACAAAATGCGAATATAAAAGTTACAATCAAGATAAGAAATATTTGCAGCATGATTGTTTTGTTCAATATAGCAACTGCCAAATATATGTAAAATATTTTTCAGCAAAAACACAAACCCATGTTAAATATATTTTCGATCTCTAAAAGGATAAGAGCATAGATAAATTGAGAAGAAAATCAAACAGTGAATTGGGCAAAAAGTTCTTTCATACTTACAAAAAGATAAGCTAATTAGCTGAAGGCGATGAGAGATGATCGCTTCCCTTCCGAGTACAGAGCTTAATGGTGAGCTGTCTCACTCTTGTCCTTCTTTTAACATTCATAATTTCCTTGTTTTTTCATCATTTCTATCTCGTTTCCGTGAGTATCAGTCTTTTCAAGGAGCGTATGCAACTAGGCGCGAAACCGTCTAAGAAATTATGACGTAATGAAAAGAGGCGGAGTTTTATATGATTACGAATCGAGGTCAATACACGGGTAAATGACCTGAAATACCACCAAAAAAAAATAGTATGGAACTCCTCCTACGCACTCTTGTACATATACAAATCATCTAGAGCAACGACACGCAAAAGAGAAGAAAATATAATAACATAGAACAAAATTATAATTAGAAGAACTAATGCTTTGTCTGGCACCCAGCAGGCGAATATGAATTCAGGATTATACAGCAGTTTTCGCGTACGTGTCTACAGGCAATTCTTTGAAAATGTCCTTATCATAATACGATGACACCATTGTATGAAGTAAATCATTGTAATTATTCCGCAACCTGACTCATAAAATCACCCATCATGTTTTTTTCTTCCTCTCTTTTCGGCTTTCGTCATAAAATCTCACACCCATCTTGTTTTTGTTTTGAATGTCCATTTCTTCGCAAGGATGGTCTTGAAGGAAAAGGTGATTTGATTTGATCATTTGTACCAAGGCTCATGCCACATACTCATGCCAGATACAATATAATCCTTATTCACGTACAAAATAATTATGTTTGACTATTTTTATATTGAAAGCTCAGCTTTATAAGAAATAACGGTAAATGAACCGACTATATTATTTTTCCATGTAGTGTTGCCTACTTATACATCCAAACTCGCACACCCGCACCCACACATAATATACACGCAGAGAGAGAGAGAGAAAAAAAAAATTATGTATAGCTAATTTTCACCTGGGGAAAGTGTATTCCAATCAATTTTTCCCACAATGTCTTAAAAGAGGATTTTATACTTTTTCTCTATTTCTATCTCTCTCTCTCTCTCTCTCTTTCTCTCTCTTTCTTAGCCTTGGTCTACATTGGCTTGCTCATTGTGGGGGTGTTATTAAAATTCCCTTTTTGCCAAAGGGGAATGTTCTTTAATATATTGTCATGAAATATATTTGTTTTTATAACATTCCATTATGGAAGCCTAATACAGTAAGTTTCAAGGTAGCCGAGCTAAAGCCGGGGTAATAATACTGTGATTGAAGGGCCTTCGGGGAGAACAGTATGACTGCTGATGAGGCTTTCTTGGTAAACAAGAATTATTATCTTCCTCGTAATGATGTATTAAAGTGATGTTTGATGAAACGACCTTTTTCAAGACTTTTTTCTTCAAAGTTAAGTTCTTTTTGTTCACCCTGATATAACTGTTTGAAATCAATATTTAAACTATATTGAAATCAGTAATGATTTCGATTATCTATTCTTAATACTATTGACAGAAGTATCATGGAAAATAACAGAGGTTATTTAAATATGTGGTATGAGAGCCTTTCATAATTATAAACATTGTTATCATTTACCCCAATAATACAGTATATTATTATTATATTTATTACGATGTACTTTAATTCAGTTCGAAAGATGATTTTTCTATGTGTACACTGTCGCTCATAAAGTTGGAATATTTTTGTTTTACCCCAATTTATGGAATTATTTTGAAAATAATTTAAAAATAATAGATCTAAATAATAGTATACATTCTCAGATTTTATTGAATAATAACTTGCCAATGTGTGTTTATATTAGTGCCCTTTTGTGGGGCATTAATCCTCTTTACTGTCATGTATGACTTAAGGGCATAGGTCCCCTAGTTGATAAGCATAGTAGTATACACATGCTTTAGCAGTCACGCAAAAAAAAAAAACATTGGCAAATTATTATTCAATAAAATCTGAGAATGTATACTATTGGCTAGATCTATTATTTTTAAATTATTTTTAAAATAATTCCATAAATTGGAGTAAAACAAAAATATTCCAACTTTATGAGCGACAGTGTATAATGATAAATAATTTGTATACATAAATATGCATGAAGATAGCTAAAATATGTAAGTTTAGGAAATGAAACAAGCCATAACCGAACGAATACTCAATACAATGTATAATTATTATTTTGTTATCATCAAAATGTTTCCATGTTTTGTATCCTATTTCTGTTCTTTGGAAATTATGTCTAAGTCTTTATTTCACACATAAGCCCAATCATATCAATGTTGAAAATACATAGGCCAACAAATACATTGAATTGAATTATGCTCATTGTTATTAATGGTACTAGTACTCCCAATCTTGTAATCATCAGCAGCTGCAGCAACAGCAGCAGTAGTAGTAGTAGTAGTAGTAGTAGTAGTAGTAGTAGTAGTAGTAGTAGTAGTAGTAGTAGTATTAGTATCGTTTTCTTTATGATGATTATGAAGCTGATGATTACAATGATAATATACAAATATATCAGAGCTTGCATCAAAGGAATTTAAATTATGGTATTCAATCTAACTCTAATCGTGGTATATTTTACCTTTATTGTTTAATATTATATTTATTATCAATATCATTATATTTTTGATATCAGTATTACTATCATAATTATTTGTATATCATTTGAGGTATTTATTATCATTTTTATTATTATTATCATCATAGAGATAAATAACTACTACTTCTACTACTACTACCAATGATGATGATGATCAAAATTATAATAATAATAATAATGATGATAATCAGAATAATAAAATAAATAAAAAATATGAATATATAACAACAATGGTGATTACCATAACAGTTTCCTTATGTTGATGATGATAATACTGATTGATTGATTGATTGATTTATTTTTATTCGACAAGCTTCCAACATACAACAATATACAATAATAACAGATCAAAAATAAGTCAGCTTGAACAGGATAACCCACGAAAGCTCGAGAGCTTATTTCCAGTGGGGTCCTTTACAGACATGTATAAAATTAATAAGTTAAAATAGTAATATTTACAGACAGATAAGAAAATTAAAAGAACTACTTATTAAAGATAATAATAATAATAACAACATTAAACTGATGATAGAAATGATATTAAGTACAAAAAGAAAAAGAAGAAGGAGAAGAAGAAAAAGAGGAGAAGGAAGAAGAGGAAAATAATGATGAATTTGTAGAATTTCTATAACGTACGAAAACATAAGTATATACAACATGAAAAAGTATGAACCGACAGAAGAATAACAATTTCAATCATATAACATGTCATTCACTTCTCTTCTCTGACTGTCAAGTATTAGGTATTCCTTTAATTTCCTCTTAAAATGGTCATAGTTTCCTATTTCTTTTAGACCATTGGGAAGGGAATTCCAATGTTTTATGGCATTGTAATAAAACGAATTTCCAATACTACCTACTCTTTCTGGTAAGTTAAAGTTGAATCGTCTATTTCTTGTATTATAATCATGTACGTCAGTAACAAGATCGAAGTTGGATCGAATATAATGATTCGACCTAGTATGATATATTTTATGCACGTGATGCAATGCGAGTTGTTTTGATCTTTGGTCGACTTCAAGAAAACCAGCTTTAGAAAGTTCGCTGTAGCCAACATGAGTTCTGGGACCAGAACAGTTGATAAATCTCACCATTTTGTTCTGTATAATCTTCAACTTCTTTTGATCTGACTTGTTTATGTTACTATACCATACAGGGTTAGCATAGTCAAATAAACATTGAATAAGAGCAAAACAGAGTGTACGTCTTGCTTTTAAATCCATACAACTTTGATATCTGTACAAAAATTTCAGACGAGAATTTGCTTTTTTTACAACTGATTCTACTAAAGATGAAAATGAAATTGCGCTAGCCAACTCAATGCCTAAATACTTCACAGACTCTTTTCTCTTGATTGCTTGATTATTGTGTGTCACTTTGAATTCAAATGACTTTTTAGAACTACTTTTAGAGCAAAATGAAATGCTTTCTGTTTTTCCCAAGTGTAAAGAAAGCTTATTATCAGTCATCCAATCGACACACGTAGACAGCTGTTCACTGAGCTTTTCCTCAATATATTTAGGATCAGGATTTGAATAGAGTAGTACGCTGTCATCTGCGTACAATAATAGTTTGAAGTCTTTTATACAAATACACATATCATTTATATAACTTGAAAATAGAATTGGGCCTAAAATGCTTCCCTGAGGAACACCGCATGTTATAGGCATTAGTTTGGAACGAATATCATGAATGGCCACTACTTGGTGCCGATTAGATAAGTAGGATCTGAACCAATCTAAGGTTGCCTTATCAAAACCCATTAGTTGTAACTTCTTCAATAAGACGCAATGATTAACTGTATCAAAAGCTTTTTGCAGATCAAGGAGCACCATACCAACAAAGCGCCCTTGGGAAGTTTCTCTCCTCAAATAATCAGTCAAATGAATTAGACATGTTTCAGTCGAATAATCATGTCGAAAACCAGATTGAAATTCATAAATTATATCATTTTCTTTGAAGTATCTTTCAATTTGAACACAGACCGATTCATACTCAGAATAATAAAAATTTGTTAAAAATACCATAATATAATAACAATAATGATGATTATTCTCATCAGCATCATTAATAGTAGTTCACTACTACTACTAATGATGTAAGTTAAACCGAAAATGGAAATTCTTTTTGCCCAAATGATCGTGAGCCCGGCAGCCACTGAGCAGCGCCAGATCGACGTTGCTCTATCACTTGTTGTTGAACGACAAACAAGGTCGCAGCAACTCCCGTCTTTTTTGGTATGACGCGGCCGGGGTTCGAACCCATTACCTCCCGGTTGTGAGGCGGACGCTCTACTGACTGAGCCAACACACCGGTGATATGATGATGATGATAATAACGATGTTTTAGAGAAGAAAACAAATTCAATGGAATTTTGAATTTCGCTATAGATTCAAGATGCTGGATACGTGTTGTCTTCAGGAACATTTTTACCTCTTTTTTGTTTACCTCATCCCTATTTCTGATCTTTCCAGTTCCTTTTTATTTTAAGTTGATTTGGACGGTCTTCTGTCTAATCAAATTTGATTATTGTAAAGATTGATATTGATTTATTCGTCCACAATGTGGAAATATGCTTCCCACTAGCATTACAATAATACAAGAAACAGAGTACAATATTATGAAACATGCAAAACAATTAAGCAAACAATTTCAGAACAGAAACAAATCTCGTCATTACACAGAAAATAATGTTTACGCCATCCAAAAATTTTAAACTTTCTTTCAGATATTTTTTGGCTTGCACCCAGTAAATAAAGCTCGTGTGCTCGAGCTTGAATTGAAAACAAGTCTTGGAAAAAATCTTGAAACCAGCGGGATATGAATCTGCCATCTGTACTGCTTGCCGGGCAGCGACTGACTCTATCACCATATACGCCATCACTGGTCCATGGCACAGTCACGGTGAACTAGAAACAAATACCTCTGCTCTCCTGATTCATTCTGAATAATTAATATTCATTAGTCCGACATTAAGGCAATAGTTTTAAATGTAGTGCTACCTGGGTGTCATTGTCCAGCAATAGATGGCAGGTTTAATTCCCACTGGTTCCACCTTTTTTCTGACTAGTCTTTAATTACAAAATCGAGCACTCGATTTTTTTTCTTTTCTCTTTCCTGGGTGCAAGCTAAAAATATCTTAATAACAATTGAAAGTTCTCCCGGGAAGCCTAACATTTATAGTGACGATTAGTTAATGATTATTATTTAATTATAATGACTTACTTCAGCTGAATTAAAGATTGATTGAATACAATGTCGAATGTGAAGATATTTATGATAACGACTATTATAGAAAACAAAATAAGTGTAATAGTTTTCTGCAACGCCAAACCAGGCATAAGTTAAATTACTAAAATCTAATTTATCTCAAGTGTAATAATGAAGCAACTTTTCTTTGATTCAATACAATATACTTGTTCAAATAGTAAATATTTTGCAACCCTATGTAATTCGATGAAAAATTATAATACTGGCGGAATTTTTTAAACACATCTATGGAACTTTTCCCCAGAATCGATTAAATGTTGTACTTCCTCTACTCATTTAACCCAAAGTAGAAATTAACAAGAAGATGTTATTATAAATATTATTACAATAAATCTACAAGCATTGTCAACCATGGAATTCTTATTCAAATGACGTTCAGAGGTACATTTTCTGTGTCATCTTTTCAATCTTTGTCATAACAGTTTATAATCCCTGTATATATTTCTTTCATTACATCAACATCATCATTATTATCCATATATTTTACATTGCTTTCAAGTATTTGTGTCCATTATGCTTTATAAAATGTTCATATATTTCATAAGATTTATTTTGGGCTGTCATATTTTTAAGCAATTTGCTAACAATGCATTCCTTCTTCCGATTTTTTTTTTTTTTAAGTTTGATGAAATATAATTATTTGACCATCTATTTTTGTATAATAATATAACGAATTGGTAAATCTAATCTATAGGCTTATAAGATATAAAATATCTATTTTAAAAGGGCACACACAACATAACTGACGTCCAGTGATCTGATGTGAAACATTACTTATTAAGGTGACTGCACTTATTAATTGCAGTATACATGAAATATTGCTCTCACCACTTTAAATGCTTCAGTGCATTTTTTTTCTTTCCTACTGATACGTTTTCTTTGGGGTCTCATATTCAAGTACCTACGTAGTTCATTTTTCTTTCTTTTTTCTTTTTTTCTTTTTTTCAGATCTCGGTCAAGCGCGGTCAATCTTCGATTTCGGGTAGTTTTGCATGGTATCTTTCAAGGCTTTTGGGATAACTTTGTTGTGAATACATCAAAGAAAGGAAAATGAATGACGCAGGAATTAATCCAGTAAAAAGCAGCGTGCCTCTGGCCTACGTCATTTCTATGGAAATGCATATGACTTCATGAACCATATCGACATATTACGTTTAGACAAAACTAGTTGTTTATATGGTCAAACGTGGTAGGGTAGGGGTGAATGATCGAGCCTAGGTACGCAGGCGCAGTTATGGGGACACAGTGGGCACATGTCTCTCCCCTAAAATAAAAGGCCTGGTCGGACTCCATAAAAACAAATGGCGACGCCCTGCCCCCCAACCACCCCCCCCCCCCCCCCCCACTCTGGGGTCGGAGGGACCATATTCGTGTTCCCAAAATCTCCGGTAAAGGGGTACTTTTCCCGCGACATAGAGAGAGAAAGAGAGCGAGAGAGAGAGAGAGAGAGAGAGAGAGAGAGAGAGAGAGAGAGAGAGAGTAGGATCACAGCTCCTTTAATATACAGTATATCACGTCAAAAGAATATGGAAATGGGTTTTTTGTTTCTAGTCTGGATAACTGAACTAGGTAAATTATATACCCCAAAAAAGAAGAAAAAGATTAAAAGAATACACACGCGAATATAGATAAATATAGATAGAGATCTCTAGCATCTAGGTATTCTTATCGAGGCATTCCGGCATTACCTGGTAAAATAGCCCCTGGATGTTTATATTTCTTTTACAACTCGACTGCTCATCATCTTGACGCTGAGTAGATATCAGGCCGTGCTTTTAAGATTGATTTAACATCAATATACAGTATATATTATCCATCATCCTAAAAAATACATACTCCAGAATGATAATATTATGCAAATTAAAAAGTGCCAAGTTAAAGAGGGAATCACTCCTACAAGATTCAATTTCCACGTAAAGGCACAAAATTGGAATAGAGTTGTCTGATTTTGTAAGCGGGGAGCACGACGAATTCCCTAAGGTTGCTGCACTAATTTTGCTGGAGGCGAAGATTATTAGTTTAAGTAGGACGTGTGAGTAAACTCGTGGAAAAAAAAATCATGAATCGCTTTTCCCTTATTAGATGATTCGTAACTTTTACTGTGCCAAGGCGTTTTGCTTGTTTCACATGAACAATGCTTAAACTTCAAACACCTGCATTTCTAGTTTGTAACCATTTGAAAACAAGAATTTCCATTCATTTGGACAATAAAACGAATTGAATTTCTTTTATACCCATCACTCATATTGCAAAAAAAGGTGAGAAGTTGTTTAAAAAAAAAAAAAAAAAATCTTTTTAGCAATACCAAACATGCAAACCTTTATCAATTTCTTGCATGACAATAATTAAAAAATGTAAACAGAATTTCGTGTTGTCCTTATTCTTCTTCAATAATTTGTTTTCCTTCCCCCCCCCCCAAAAAAAAAAAATAGCATGTAGTACTTGTTAGATATTTAAAATGCATCATCCATGGTCTCTATGATTCCTCCCCCTCCCACCCCTCCTCCCTCCCCTTATTTCTCTCTCTCTCTCTCTTTTCTCTCACGCATAACGCACCGCACACGCACGCACACATGGACACATTCCCCTTTCTATCACAATCGTGTTTGAATACGACCTCAACAGGAGCGTTTCTAGATTAACAATGAGGGAGGGGGATTAGGGGTTCTTGTATTCATTTTCTACATGTGCCTTGCGAACCCTCCTCCCCAAACAAAAATAATAATAAAATGGCAGGGATAGTTGTGTATTTAAGGTATGCCACTTGGGGTTAAAAGGGGGCATGGGAAGGACCTACTGTACCCCCTCTTAATCACTAGATAAAGAGAACAGGTACACACTGGACAAAAAGATGATAGACGGGCATTTTTGTTTTTACTTGAAGAAGGGCAACTTGTTACCCACGTACCCAACGCCAATGATTTTGAGTATATTTAAAAGCAACGTAGGAATCTATTTTAATACCGTGTTCGCCTATCTATTCTGAATGCCCTGAAGTCGTATCTTTGTTACGATGACAGCTCGATTAAACAAATTAATCTAAAGACATCACCCCTTGGGAAATTAGCAGTCAGTCATTTCTTATCGAATACATCACGTACGAGCAGGCGCGGATCCAGGATTTCTTAGGGGGGGGGGCCCAAATTTCAAATTATGCGAGCCAAATATTGGTACGTAATGGTGACCAACAGTGACGTAATGCGGGGGGGGGGGGGGTCGGTGCAAACGCGAAACGCGGAAGCTTTGACGTTTTATTAAATTATTCGAGAAAGAAGACGACTCGTTGTACCGTTCTCGACTCTTAATCTTCGTCTGAATTTAGTTTTTCCCCTCCCGCGCGAAGCGCGAAATTTTTTACGATTTATTAAATTATTAGAGAAAGAAGACGATTCGTTGTAGAGTTCTTGACTCTTAATCCTTGTCTAAATTCAGCCCCCCTCCCCCTCCTGCGCAAAGCGCGGAAGCTTTGACGTTTCATTAAACTATTAAAGAAAGAAGACGATTCGTTGTACCGTTCTCGACTATTAATCTTCGTCTGAATTTAGTTTTTCCCCTCCCGCGCGAAGCGCGGAAAATGTTACGATTTATTAAATCATTAGAGAAAGAAGACGATTCGTTGTAGAGTTCTCGACTCTTAATCCCTGTCTAAATTCAGCCCCCCCCCCTCCTGCGCGAAGCGCGGAAGCTTTGACGTTTCATTAAACTATTAAAGAAAGAAGACGATTCGTTGTAGAGTTCTCGACTCTTAATCCTTGTCTGAATTCAGGTCCCCCCCCCTTTCCTCCCGTGCGAAGCGCGGAAGCTTT
>JAVYIG010014728.1:0-39891 GCA_035222895.1 Strongylocentrotus droebachiensis | reverse complement strand
TGTTTCTTTCAATAAAAAGTTTGTTAATACATTATCATCGCTTTAATAAAGCCCCACTGCACTACTTATAGATACTTGCGCCCTCTATATAGCAAACAATGCCTTATCTGTGCCTGTTGGTCCCCCATGATCCTTTTTTTCTTATCTAAATTGAGAGCTGATTTGATGAGATAACCACCTGTCAGTGACCTTGTAGGGAGGTCTAGTTCCCCCTGGCCAAACTAGTACAGACGGGCTTTAAGAATTTTCTGTATGACCCTTTACCGAAATGACAGTGAATTTTCGATAATATAAGAATTTCCCCTCGTGTGAACCGGTCCGAGCACATTGATGCGTAACACATGTTGACAAGCAACATGCTTGAAGCGTACCAACCGGGTGTTTCATCCACTGCGCGGCCAAGCGGGTGGAATGCGTCTGGAGAGGAACACGGGCGCCCCGGCCCCGGCATACCTCTTTTTCCTTTTCACTGATAATTGTTTCCCTCATGCAGATGCGCTGCTATGCGAGCTAGTATTCCAGATGGTAACCGACCATCTTCATCTCACTTTCTTGCTCTTATTTTTCTCTGATGTTCTATTGTCTCTATTCATTTTTCATTCCAATTTGAGATTAAAAAAACTGCTACAGGTGTACTTCAACATCTTACCACATGACCAATACAAAGAAACAGATTATGTTCATTGATAGACTTGTGTAGACTTGGTATGACTTGATGTATAAAACATAGTAAAGGGTATCAAAATGCAACTATTTTTCTTGTATTAATTGTTATTGTAGGGAATGATGATGTCCTGTACCTGTAGACTAACATATTTTTTCTTCCCTCCCTCTCCCTCTCTCTCTCTCTCTCTCTGTCTTTCTGTCTGTCTCTCTCTCTCTCTCTCTCTCTGTCTTTCTGTCTGTCTCTCTCTCTCTCTCTCTCTCTGTCTTTCTCTCTCTCTCTCTCTCTCTGTGTCTTTCTGTCTGTCTCTCTCTCTCTCCCCCCCCCCCGCTTCATTCAACCTCCAATCCTTTCTCCATCTTTTCCTCATTCCCTCTTGCCCTCTCTCCATCTCTCCATCCCTCCATAATCTCTCCCTTTCTTCCTCCCCCTTTCTTCCTCCCCCTTTCTTCCTTCCCCCTCTCTTCCTTCCCCCTCTCTTCCTCCCCCTCTCCTTTTCTTCCTCCCTCCCTCCCTCTCCATCTTCCCTCTCCATCTTCACTCTCCATCTTCGCTCTCCATCTTTGCTCTCCATCTTCGCTCTCCATCTTCGATCTTCCATCTGATCTCTACTCCAGGAATAGCATCCGTTTTCAACCTGTTGGAGGCCCCAACCAGGATTTCCTACATGTGCATTCCAATGTAAGTACAATATACACACTCACCTCTAGCCTGCCTCAAAGGCCCGTTCATTTCTTTGTACAATATATTCAACTGTAGCCTGGCTTCAAGGCTTAATAAATGTCCCTTTCAAATAGCATTTCAGTACACAAATTCCCATCTGGTGTAAAATGGCCATAGAGCTTGCTCACTGGTAGTCTACCAATCAGGCTCTGATGAAGACGGCATCGTATCTTCCGTATAGTCTTTACCTACAGCCACCTGTAGTACCTTTCTTGTAATTGAAGTCTGTTTGTGCAGAATAGATTCAATGGGAAAGAGAGAGAGAGAGAGAGAGAGAGAGAGAGGGAGGGAGAGAGAGAGACAGTGAGAGAGACAGAGAGAGGAAGAATGCTTGTCAGAGCCAGATCATACAAGTTATATCATCCTCATCCCATCCTAAGCTTGCGTAGAATTGTATTTCTTGCCGCTGCTCTATCTCATGTAATTGAAGCTGCGGGACTGCAGAGAGCCTGCCTGGGACCTGTCACTCTAGATGGTCTTCAGTTCATCTACCCTTGCCCCCCCCCCCCCCCCCTAACTCACTCCATTTGATCCCTTCGCAAACTCTCTTTTTTCGTCTTGGTAACAAAAGACAATTGTATTATTTTTGTCTCAAATTGGGGGTTCATCCCAGTAATAAACTCTTTAGTTTATCTCTTGTTATATATAATCTGCAGAGAGCCAGAAAGGGCATTAACTCTGGAGGAAAAAAACCCAGGAATAAACATAAATTTTATAAAATCCTGAAGACTTTAGTAGAGGTGCACACTATATTATCTCAATGGACTAGATAAACATTATATACATTAAGTGTTGATATGTCAGGCAATGACAAAGCAAATATTCAACTTGTACAGAGTAATGATGTGAGAGAAGGATGCATGAAATGGGAAAAACATCATCGCAGGTAGACTCCACAGGGTTGGCTTGATTTCAGTAACTCCATCTTTACATCTGAAATCCTTGTAAAGAATTTGAGTCTGTTTCCATGGGAACAGCAGATTGATTCCTTCATCCGTCTTCTGTGTCTTCATGCCGTTTCCATGGAAACAAGTCATACTTCATCCTCCATTTCCCATCGGCTATTGGTAACATCAGAACAACCACAATCCAGGAGTACAGGTGTATTTCAATTAATCAATAATTCTTTTATCCTTCTACTTTAAGAAGAGGAAACATTACACATGAAACATTGATGCATTGGATTTGTGTGTTGAAGTGATATAGACTTTGGTTCTCTTTGGATCCTGAATCAGTGCAATTGTTGGAGAATCTGTTAACATTTTGCTCCTTTCTTATATGTAATCTGTAAGTTTGCAGTACCTCTAGCCTCTGCAGTCTTTCAATACAGCTACAGAAGTAGGCCATTTAAGCTTCTTTTTTTCTTTGAGAGGAGGGGGGGGGGGGGGGGGGGGCAGGGGGCAGTTCCATCTAAAGCCTATAATTATCCTCTGTATTGTATTCTCCCCAGCAAAAATAATAGGGCCAGTTTTCTGCTCTAAAGTTCAAGGCCTATTATGTATTTTATGCTGATACTTCTTTCTTCCATATTGCCATAAAAGGGTTTCATTTATTTATGTAATTACCACCCCCCCAAAAAAAAAACACAACAACAACAACAACAACAAACAAACAAACAAACAAACTATGATGCAAATTAAACAGTCAGTGCACAAGCTAAACTTCAGTTTACAGACTTCGGTGAACGTAGCTTCAGAGAGGAGCAGTCCAACAGGTTTGTTAGGTAGAGTTCAAGGTCTAGTGTCAGTCAGTAGCCCATTACCTCTCAGCTCGGCCATAGATCATCATCCAACCTGAATCCAGCCTGAAGCTAGGAACTGCCTTGTTATATTATAGGACCAGGGTTTGGTCGAGGTGCTCTCGACATTGCAGCAAGCATAATCATCATAATTCGACCAAACTTATCTATGGACGAGTTTGGATAGTTGAGCTATGTATTGTGTTTCTAACCTAGTTTGCCCTAAGATAGCACCATTCCGATGATTCTAACATAAATCCTCATTTATGCTTCAAATGTGGTCCTTAGAAAATTACAATTTCTGATAACTTCCAGAAGATACTGTTTGCTGAAAGCCAGAATGATACTTACTGATATCATATGACATGGAGATGATGCCTCTCTGGCTCTGTAAAGAAAATTTAGTGTGGACATTCAGTTTCTGAAAATGCCCATGATATGATTGTTACAGGAAGATTCCTACGGTAGCTAACTTACCAGCAACACGATGTAAAATCAACAACTAACAAAATGGTCTTTTGGATGTGTAAATGGGCGCTGCAACCGAGTATATTTTACAATTTCCCAGGTCTCAAACTAAAAGGCTATCAGCCCATTAGCCACCTGTAAGCTAGACTCCAAGGGCATACAGCTGTACTTGTATATCCTACCATCTCACCACCCCTTTTGTTTCTCAATATCAATTTACACCATCCCTATAAAGTTCTTACCCCACCCCTTACACATGATAGGAGTTTGGGTTTTGATTCAAAAGGGGCATAACTACCCTTCTATTGCACCCCTAAAATACCGGTAGGTATGGGTTTGTGAGAGATGTCCTAAAACGGGTAGGAAAAAAACTCCCAGACTTCCACTTTACAAGCCAGCTAGGGCAGTAGTGGTTGCCCTTATGTTGCATGGTCTCTGAAACAGTAGTATGGGTTTTTGAGAGGGGTACAAGTTCCCAAACCAGGTAGAAAAAATCTACCATACTCCTACCCTTAGGAGTCAGCTAGGGGTTACCAACAGGAGTATGGGTTTTTGAGAGGGGTACAAGTTCCCAAACCAGGTAGAAAAAAAACTCCAGACTCCCACCCTCAGGAGTCAGCTAGGGGTTGCCAGGGTCCCATCAGGATCAATTTTTGTCCCTCTCACGCTGATTGGAAGTGACAGACTATCAAGAGATAATGACATGCGGCCTTAATAATGGAGGTGCCAGCCAGCTTTAGGATGGATTTTCCCCTCTGCCCTTGGCCGTGTTCACATCCTCAGGAACTCAATGTTTCCATGGATGCCGTTGAATGTTTTGATATCAGGATTTCAATTTTGTGAAACCTTGACAAGACAGAGACAGAAGAGAGAGGGGGGGAGGGAGGGAGGGAGGGAGGGAGGGAGGGAGGGAGGGAGGGAGGGAGGGAGGGAGGGAGGGAGGGAGGGAGGGAGGGAGGGAGGGAGGGAGGGAGGGAGGGAGGGAGGGAGGGAGGGAGGGAGGGAGGGAGGGAGGGAGGGAGGGAGGGAGGGAGGGAGGGAGGGAGGGAGGGAGGGAGGGAGGGAGAGAAAAGCATTCAATTGTCATGTAGCATTCAATTGTCATGTTTCATTTAAGCCTATTTTATTAGAAATAGATGAAGTATTTTCTATTCATATCATTCATGACATAGTTCCTGTCAAAATTGTACGAAAGTCTCCCTTTTTGTAAACTTTGGTTTGTCGTTTTGATCGGAAATTATAGAATTGGAAAAAGGAGGTCTTGTTGCATTTGGTTTGCCATTCTGAACGTGGTACCTATTATATGTGAACAACATTCAGGATTGATGGAAAGGAAGAAAACGAAGGCACAATCAGATCAATGTATTCCTCCAAAACCAGTGACAGCTTCTGAGAGGTAGTCTCAATCATCCAGACCCCAAACCTCATTTTAGCATCCCAAAGATATCAACAATATTCCGCAAGCGCTTTGTGTACCGCCACGACTAAAAATGATTGACAGCGCCGGACTCGTCAATCAATGTCTGGAGTCACCTGCTGTCATCTAAGAGCAATATATCACTATCAGAGGACCCTTCTATCTCCTCTTATCATTCCAAGTGCCAGTGTTGTCATTAGGCCTGCCCTCATCAGCTCGAGATTGCCAAATATCCCGCTATTTCTGATTTGGGAAATAATCCAGAAGTTACAAATCCCGTCTTCATCAGCTCGAGATTCAACCTCAAAACTTGAAACTCAAGCTCAATTAATTAGCTCAAGATATTTTTCTCGGCGTTCGTGCATAGTGCGAGTCTTCGGGCTGGTGAGGACGCACCGGACAAATAGCGGGATATTTTGCAAACTATCCCAAAATATCTTGGGATGATTATCTCGACCAAATATCCCGCTAATTGCAACTTCTGGCTGATGAAGACGCAAACTAACTTGATAATTTGCGATCGGGATAGTTGAAATAGCAGGATATTTGGCAATCTCGAGCTGATGAAAACAGACCTATTCTAGACTGGGAAACACCATTTGCAGAGCTGAAATTTATACGACACCCTAGAGGTCAACAGAACCTACCCCAATAGATCTAATAATAGTGGTTAGGCCTGGAACAAAAAATCATCCAATTTGCACTTATTTTACCGTTTTCTGGCAGCATCTAAATCAAATCTTCTCCATAAATTCGCTGGAACCCCATGAACTTTCTTCCCATTATTGCAAATGGTGGTTCTTGGGTTCGCATTCTTAAAGACCTTTGTTGTTTCGTTCCATCTCAAGCAGATGTCCATTCCTATTAAGTTTTCTAAATAGCCTAATACTGACTCGGGCGGAGGGAGGAAAGCGTGGGTTATTTATTTCACTGTACGATTGGGATGAAATTAGCCGGAACTTACGTCCCAAGCCAACCAAAGCATTGTTTCACGAAAAGCACAAGTACGCCGACATCCCCGTTGAAATGTGGGTAAAGTTTATTATGCACGTTTCAATGGGATGCTTAGGGCCCCTTCTTTTAAACAGTTATCCCAATTAATTGCCAGCCCTCCAATCTATCAGATTGTATACATTTCTTTACTAAGGTGCAACTGACTCAAAGTCGTGGTCGATTTGAATCTATCAAAACTCTTGATCAGAAAGGGCCCAGGTAGCTAATTGGTTAATTGGTGGGCTAATATACTTGTGAAAAAGCACTTGGACAATGACTTGGTTGCTTACGCTCTCCAGCTCGAGCCGGAATATCGTGACTCCAGCTATTGGTATTGGAGAAGAGGGAAACCTCAACCTCTGACTATTTTATTCAGAAGCACTGATGATTTGTATCTGAATCTTGAGCTTGTTTGGGCCAGTGGGAAAGTACCTTGTGAGTTGCCAATCTGACAGACCTTTGTTGTTTTCTCCCATCTTTAACAGATGCCCATTCCTTCAATTCTCTGTTCTCTTGGTCCCAAAAGATGAGGATTACTCGCGATAAATACTTTTCAAACAAAACATGATGAAAAGTGATCTTGACTCCTCTAATGCAACTGAATTTCAAGATAAACTGGCCAAAAGTCAGTCTGAATTCTTCATAACCCAGTAATAGGTTGTTAGGACCAACGAACTTCAATAATGTGTCAATTTTGCGACGCTTATTTCCCTTTCTGTATTAGATTTAGATTCTGCATTTAATACCGTTTTAAACTTGTCGTTGCAAGGCCCTTTAACCAATCGCCAGATGCTGTGCAGATGTCAAAATGGAAATGGAAGATAAGATCAGAAATGTAAATTCCTGATTAACTTTTCAATCTGAATCTGTCATTAGTGGCCCCTATTGGATGCCAGCTACTGTAATTTGAGGTCTATACCCTGTTCGCACTTGGAAAACTGTGTGTACAATAACTCAATTTTGTTTGTATGAATGTCTTCTTCTTAGCTAAACAGTGTAGTTACGTAGTTCCCAAAGTATATGCAACACAAAATAGTTTTAAAAAACAAAAACAAAACAAAAAGAAGTAAAACAAAAAAGATCTACACTCTGTAAAGTTTTAAACTCTTTTAAAAGGCTCTGGCGAGACAAGTACCAGAACTGTGTACATATACCTCTTCAGGTAGGCCTACCCCATTTTCTACACCTGGATTGAGAGTGGCAGGTATAGATAGTGTCTTTGTCAAGGACATTGTGTCATGATGTTTCCTTGTTCTGTGACGCTAAGTCGAGCAACAAGCTCCCCACAATCAATATTCTATGTAATGTGTCGCGTAGTCCATATACATCTTTCTGTGTACAGTGCTTGTTCTAACTTTACCAAGACTGGGCCAAATTTCTTATCATTTTGATGAATCCCGAACCTTGCAGTACACACCAATACTTATATGCTAGATGATCAACCTTTTCTGATCGATTCCACAACGCTTCTTTCACAATGCAATCGCATGACCATAATTGGTCTTTACCTTTAACCCTAACCATAAAGGCTAAAGCCATGGTGGAAACCCCTACCGTGGGGTAAAAGAAGGATATAATGCTGCCTGTTTAGGGTTTAGGATGCCATGTGAAACTACACCTATATGTATGGAAAATGAAATCATGGCATAACTTCCTTCATGAATTCTGGACTAAAATCTTGGATAAAATATAACTTGTTGCAAATGCCAATGTGTGGTCAGACCATCCACTAGACCCTGGTGTTTCTTCACATGTGAATGGGGCCTATAATTGTGGACTAGAGACTTTCTTGGGTTGGACTTGAGCTAGCTTCAGGCCGGGGGTCATGTCCAGTAGGCTCCAGCCATTAAATAGTTTGACCTCTGGCTATGCTAGCTGGACACTCTCCCAGACCCCTTGAGGCGGGTTATATAAAAATGGACCAACGCTGCGATAACTAGAGTCACGCATGCCCAGCTGGCTCACTCACGCAGGAGAGCAAAATGTTGTAATTGTATGCCACTTCCTCTCAATGTAGCAGCTAGAATAATGAAATAACTTTCCTGAAATAGCTATCCTGAATTGTGATATTTTTGACAGTCGTGTAGAAGTTTTCACTAATGGTGAGAGCCTCAAACTTTGGTATAGAGTTGAATTTTTAAAGTTGACTTCCAGTTTAAAGGTTGAAGGTTCAAATACACCCCCTTTAGATCTTGGAAAGAATCAGGTATTACAAAGCTTCACAATGGATGCTGCAATTGGAAAGAGATAGAAAGGTACCTGTAAAAATGGAGGAGAGAGAGAAAGAGAAAGCGTGCACGTGCCAAGGAACATGACTGGATATTGACTGAAGCTTTCATCAAATGGAACATGTTCAAAACTGTAAACCTAAATGTAGATTGGGTCTTTGAGAATTGAGGTACATTTAGCTGGACTTATCATCACCACAGCCTGGCCCTTATGAAAGAGTACTAGCCTTGATCCCAGTCTTGAGTGGATAAAAGGGATTTGGGGGTGCTGTCAATCCAGCATTTACCTTGAGATGTGTGAGATGGACTAGTCTCCTGTTACAGGATTTTAGACGGATCAAATGAAGCGAGTGATGATGGACGGGAACTACCAATGCCAAGGCGTAGTAGTCTGTGAGCATCCAGACTCTGGTGTGTGAGCGAGATAGAAAAAAAGGTTTGTCTGGGAAACTAGACTATGTATACATGTATTTATGTATAAGACCAGAGTAGTATCTTATTTGAGAGGGCTAATTTCTAAGCTCGTGTACAGTTTTAGTAAGGCCCCTCAAAACTTTCTACCAGTACAGAGGAGGACTGAGGATTTTTCTCTGGTTCAGAGAGATGAATAAACAGTAAAATAAAGTAAATAATTAAATAGATAATTACCTAAATATTGCTACACCAAAGTCTTTCTACAGTAAATCCTAAAAGAGCCCCATGGCCGAAGGAGTAACCAGACCCCTTGCCTTGAATTTTGTTTTAAACACCGCCCCCTACATTTCTTCCCTTCCCTTCCCAGTATCTTAGTCTCAAATTGCAGACCCTAGAACTCTTAGTCACAGATGAAAAGTATATAGCTGTCCGCGCGCCTCTAACACGATACCTAGAAAACCGAAAATAGGTTCACCGTGACACTTGAAATGCGGCACACATGTGTGGCTGACGATGACGCAAGAAGCCTCCATCTGATATTAAGCGGCGTATCAATCTGCCGTATACACGTGAAACTGGTTTACTAAGTGGGTCACCTAATGACGGGTGTACCGTTGCATCGTAGCCGATAAATGCACGTAGGTGTGCTGCCTTTCACGATCATGATGACAGCACCGGTCTGTGATGGTCTAGATTTCACCCACCCCCAGCCTTTAAAGGTGTACATTTTAACTTAAACATAACTTGAAACAGGAAATGTGTAAATTTAGCACTCGCTACAGAAAATCGAAGACGTTTAGGGCACTGTACAGCCTGGTAACGGTTTTAAAATATCAACTCAAAATTTTGTGGAGTGTGTCTGCATAATTTTGAGAAAATTGCTGTATAATTTATTTTTTATTTTTTAAAGTTTCAAGTTTATTTTATTTTATTTTATATCTTATTGATAAGATATGAGGTAACAATTTTCATATTTCTTTGTCTCTTTGCTTTATCAAAATATAAACAACAATTTTAGAATGGCTGAATTTTCTCACCATACATGTACATACTATAGGCCTATGTTATCACTTTTTTGTGTACCATTCCAGACACAACAACAAACTCACTGATTAATCAACATTGTTTTAAAGAGAGTTATATTACAATAGATGTTGAGACTTTAAGATGCATTTGATGTTTGTAGTTCTACCCGCCCGTATAGCACAGTGAAAACGATGCAACGCCTTCTGAATAATCAATTGATGCGGCTGATAGCTGTGTGCATGACTGTGTGCATGGTGCCGACCTACTTAATTAAAAACTAGGTCACCAAATGAGGGATGTCATTTTCTGATGCTGATTGCTTGCTTGTGCTTGACCTAGAACTGAACACCTGGACCTGACATGTAAGGTTTATAAGAGATAACTTGAGCTTCACCTGGATCTAGATATCATGTACCTAGTGGTAAGCGAAGGGTTAAAGGGATCGTTTAACAATGTTAAATCTGAGATGCATGGCCCTGCGTGTTATCAGTGACTGTGATATGGTGTAATATTGAAGCCCGGCCTACAAAAATTGCTCTTCAAAATGATCATGAAGTGCCTCAAAAAAAATCTTTGAGTGACCGGTTTTACCATACTCGTTTTCCCCAATAGACTGTAGTGTTATAAAAATGTAGTGTCCTGTCAATTGTGATTAATTTATTTATGGCATACTAAAAGCTGTCTTGAATCTGAACATGTGAATTTGCAAACAATTTTGTCAAGGGGGGGGGGGGGGGGGCATTTTGAGTCTATGGATGTATGCCCACTGTTGGATAAATTTAATGTAGAGGTCAAGAGTTTGATTTTGGGCCCTTGTGTACTGGGCTAAGAGACTATGCACAGTTTTGGAAAATTGAATATCATATTTTTTTTTAAATGTATGTGTGAGTATACATGAACGTGGTAATGCACCGGGAGCAAGCAGGCATGCGTATGGCATGTTAAGGGTTAAAGATAAAGACCAGTTCTGGGGGGTGTTTCACAAAGATTCTAAGTCTAACTTAACTCTAAGTTTGACTTAAATATTATGGAGAGCCATTTGTAGCCTTAAAATGAAATATATTCAAAAGCAACCATTCAAGTATTTTAGACTTTTCATAAATTCCACATCAAGAACATGAAATCACCCATGATAATAGAAAATATGAATGATTTGAATCAACATCTTATGCCTTTTGAAATAACTTTTACAAAATATTTTTTGGGATGCTAATGGCTTTCCATAAATTTTAAGTCCAACTTAGAGATAAGTTCAACTTAGGATCTTTGTGAAACACCCCCCTGGTCATGCGATTGCATTGTGAAAGAAACGTTGTGGAATCGATCAGAAAAGGTTGATCATCTAGCATATAAGTATTGGTGTGTACTGCAAGGTTCTGGAATCATCAAAATGATAAGAAATTGGCCCAGTCTCCGTAAAGTTACAAGCACTGTACACAGAAAGATGTATATGGGACTACGCGGTCCAGATAGATATAATAATTTACCAAATATATCAATTAGTAGGCAGCTTCTCGGCAAAATTTGTATCATCACGTATGAGTCAAAACATATTCTTTCACATGATTGGTAGTAAGAGCTTCCATTTCATTTTTTGAGAGGGGGGCATTTCCAAAACTGGTCTTTACCTTTAAAAGACACCCACACTTGGCCTTGTCAACATGCATCCACCAGGAGGAGGAGGAGGAGGTGGTGGTAGGATGCGGTCTGTTTGGATTCTATGGTAATGCCCAGATGGGATTTCAGGTGGGCTGATATATAGCCTGATATGATATGATACTATTGTACCCCGCCCAACTACCCCCACCCAACGCTGTAATGCATCTAAAGTCCTTTTCACATCGGGGTTATCATCATCCTAAGGCGCAATTCTGCACTCATTTTTTTCTCCATAGGAGATTCAAATTCTAATTTTGGGTTTCTGTGTGCTTATGATTCCTATGTAAATTTTAAAGTTGAAGCCTATCTGCACTAGTTCGGCCAGGAGGGATTAGACCTCCCTGGGTGGTCACTGGCAGGTGGTTATCTCATCAAATCAGCTCTCAATTAACATAAGAAAAAGAAGATCATGGGGGATCAATGGGTACCGCTTAGGCATTGTTGGCTATTTAGAGGGCGCAACTAGCTTCAAGTAGTGCAGTCCTGTTTTAAGGGGTCCTTAGTTAAATTTTGTGGCCCAAATGTAAGGCCCTTGTTTATGTCAAGCCCTGAACACAGTCCTATTGATGTGAAATAGTTGGCAGGCACAGACTCTGATTTGATGTTTCAACCACAATTCCTAAAGCCTTGTGTAGAGCCTAGCTTTGTCAGTCTCTGACTGTGTCAAATGAGAGCAGCTAAAGTACAGAGCCTATGCAGTATTCCCTCAGCCTAGTCTCATGATGCAGACGCTGTTACACACTAAAACTGACAATGATGGCTCAGTGGTAGAGGAGTGGTCTCGTAACCGGAAGATCCTGGGGTTCAACACCAAGTCGATGCGCTAGTGCCCTTTGGTAAGGCGTTAATCCTCATCGGCCCCTGGTTGCTTACTAACAGCATACACATGCTTTCTTAGCAGTTGGGTAAAGCAAAGGGAACAAACAAAACAAACAAGGGGTTCGTTCTTGCAAATTGTGTCATCAGCGAGATATTTTGCTCAGCGTTCGAGCAGAGTGCGAGTCTTTGGGCTGGTGAGGACGCACTGGACAAATAGCGGGATATTTTGCAAACTAGCCCAAGATATCTTGGGATGATTATCTCGACCAAATATCCCGCTAATTGCAACTGAGTGCTGATGAAGACCAAATCAACTGGATAATTTGCAATCGGGATAGTTAAAATAGCGGGATATTTGGCAATCTCAAGCTGATGAAGACAGGCCTCATGTGAAAGGGATGTAGCCCCCGCACCACCACTACCACCGTTATCAGCAGACACCAATCATCATCCCTCACCTTTAGACTGTGCAGGGTGTTAAGAGGATCATTTTCTTCCTCAGATGATTGACATCCAGGATTAGGTTTATGAAGAGAGAGAGATCTCTTTTTAAAGAGGGGAAATGTCACCATGAAAATGTTAAAGGGATTTAAATTTCATTGAAAGATAAGCTCGAGTGCAAGTCATATGTTATTGTAGTGTGGAAGAAGAGGGATAACTCTGTGTTAAGTTTTATAATTGCAAAAAGGATAATATTCTTCTGAAAATCTCAAACAGTATCAAGCACAAGAGACGGACTGGGGTTATGGACCTACGCAAACATTTAGAATCAGAATTTGGTCCAATGCTACATATTTCAAGTTTCCTTTACAAAACAAAATCTTACTTGATTTTAGGATATACTGGGCAACAACATTCCATACAGGCTTTAAGATCTCTGAAACCTATCGCTAGTGTTGCGGTTTTAAAAGAGAAATGAGATAGATTGTTGTATAATGTGACAGATCAGATAATAAATTGGGTGAAATAAAAATAGATGATGTTTGCATACACTAATGATGTTAGCACAATGCCATGGAGTACATTTGGGTTACATTTTCACCTGCGCTCCTTTATAATTGGTTTTTCACGCTCAAGCTATGAACATGTATTTTATTTCACATGCTATCCAATGTTGAACTTCAAGCTCTTGTGCAGGCTCTTATAATATTAAGAATATTTAGAAGCATGCAATATCCCGACAAGAAACAAAAGAGAGAGAGAGAAAGAGAGAGAGAGAGAGGAGGGATAGAGAGTACAAGTGCCTACAAAACTGTTCATGCATGTGCCCCCCTTTTTTTTCTCTCTCTCTCTCTGTCTCTCTCACAACTATTTTCAATATAGAAAATCTATTTATTCTTAGATGTTTTATTTACTATGCGATCAACAGCTTAGGAATAACCTTTAAGACCATTTCTCTTGATATGCAATTCGTCTGGGAGTACTCAAAATTGGTCCTAAGAGGAACACACAAAGAATTTTACATATTTTATTTACCACACAATCAACGATCAACAGCTTTAAGTATAACCTTAGACCATTATCTCTGGATATGCATTTCCTCAGGGAGTACTGCAGAGAGGATTTTACATGTTTTTATTTTCTACATGATCGGCAGATTCCAAATAACCTTAACACCACTTCTCCCTTGAGATGCAATACCCCTACTAGGCTTTCGGGGGTAATGAGCGTGGAATTCTAAAAAACACATATGTGATGAATTGATTATGACAGCAGGTGAGACGATAGATTTAAATTGCTCATAGAAAAACCTGATTTTTTGAATTATGAGAAGGAATATCTGCAAAGTGTATAGTGTGTAGACCCAAATACTTATATCTGTGTGATCTTCAGCTGGACTGAGCTCATTTTTGTTTTTAATTTTGATAATTTGAGGATTCTAAAACCTTTTGTAACTCATTCATTCTTATTTGCTACATATTTTACCTGTCCCAATTGCTTCATTCATAATAACCACATGACTAGTACTCAACTATCTTTATTACAAGATCCTTCAAGAGTTCTGTAAATGATGTAGTCCCAAGTACCCATTTTAGTGTAGCACTTGTGATCTTCAGCAGGACTGTGTCAGTTTATATTCATTTTGATGATTCAAACACTTCTCAGAACCCATTGATACTAAACAGGCTGCAAGTTCAGCCTTTCCCAATTGCCGCCAGGTAGTTTCTTTCTCAAAGTAATTGCATGACCAGTGCCCAACTCCATCTTTAAGCAGTTCCTCTGGGAGTACTGTGCAGATTATCTTTAATGGGCGCGGAAGCCTGGAACACATTTGTGATGGATTGCACAGTGACAGCAGGTGAGATGATAGATGTGATTGTGTCAGCTCTGTTTGACCCCTATATGGGCTGACCAGAGAGTTCCAGAGAGTTTCTCACACCTCAAAGGGTTCGCCTGACCTTACACCTTTCATCCATTCTGTGTCTGGTAGAAGAAAAATGGAGGGAAAAAAGATAGGAGGGGTTTTGGCACTCTACATGTTGGAAGCCCAGGTGCAATTCTGAGTGGATTTTCACCTTAAATATCTGTACGTTTTTTTTTGTACAGTTTTTGCTCAGTTTGGACCTCTGTACTTCAATGTATTTCACCTTCAAAAGAAACGAAGTTAGGGGTGGTAGCAGAGAAAAGCATGGGAGGGAGAGAAGACAGAGAGCAGTAATTATAGTAAAGAATGGGGGAAGGAAGAGGAAGGAAAGTACTCGGAATAAGTAAAGAGGAATGTGAAGAAAAATGATATAACAATCAATAAAAGGGAAGAAACATTGAGGGAGAGTTCTGGGCACTCTTTCAGATATCAATGCCAATTACAGTAACTGTCATAAGCTAGTGAAATCATCGCATTTGATTGTTTTTTAGCAAATTGTGCTATCAAAATTATGGATAATTTTTTTGATATGAAATAGAGCCTGGATTCTAATCATTTCAACAACAAATTGTGTCTTGTTAGCGCACAAGTTTAAAAGTTAAAACCATTAAATAGAGGACAGAGCCTATTCATGTTACATCTTCGGTCTGTAAACTACTGACCCTGTACTATTTGTTATGACTGACCATGAATTGCCCTTGCTACCTTGGCTTGGGAGGGGTCGCCAAAGATTATTTAGATTCCATTAGTAGTGGACATCATCATATAGGTACACAATGATACTGCACTCTGCACCTGTACACCTGGACGAGCTTAGTCTACTGGTACAGACCCTAATTTACTGTTTCATTAGAATAAATTTTACTTATTATTTCAAGCCTTTAGTAAAAGACAATATTCGAACTGAAAAATTAAATGGATGAATTGTATATCAACGGAAAGCTTAGAAGCCATAGATTACAATAATATCATTTATATGCCATTTAAGTGTCTGCCAGAGGAGTTTCTGCTCTCTGAAAACTCAAAATCCAAAGCTTTGAAAATCGGAAGTTGTCGAGCTAAAAACTTGCTATCGACTTGATGACATCATCTTATGTGGAGTACGCATATTCTCCATGACCTTATGAGCGTATGGGTCTGGTGAAGAAGCAATTTAGAGTTTCGGGATAATATCCTGAGTCTGAATATAGCGGGTTATTTGGCGAATTCGAGCTGATGAGGACAGGCCTAAAAATATGGGACAATAAGGTCTTTTGACACCTGGCCTCCTTTAAAGTTTAATACCTGCATATGACGTGCAGTGCACTCTTGAGACATACCTGTGTCCTCGCCTCTTGCCTCCACTCAGTCTCTCGCTAGCCAGGTGAGACTATAGAGTGTCTGGTGAATCTCTAGACTATAGCCTCACCTGCCTGCCTTTGAAGGATCCTACTGCCTAGTCTGCAGGCACAGACTCAAATTTATCACTTGGACATAACTCTGTAAAGCCTCGAGTCTAGCCTAACCTTGTCGGTCTCTGCCTGGACCTATGGCTGTGTCAGGAGCAGGTATAGTGCAGGGGCTACGGAGTGCAGTCGACCGCGCAGTCTGCATAGCCTTACAGCTCAGACTCTGTTACGCGTTACGACTGACTGGGTCTGCTTGTAGACTACTCCCTACCCATCAATCACTCTGCACTCTGTCAATAAACCCTCTATGTACCTATGCTCTTATCATTACACCTGAGCTCTGGAGCACTGTCAAACCATGGTCAAACCAGAGATGAGGGGCGGGCGGCTGTGCACACCCCTACTGTACCCCTCTGTGGATGTACAGAGGGTACTTCATGGCAGCTAGGTACTGATGACATTACCGGTACCCCCAATATACTACGACATGAAATAACGGACTACGATCAGAGGAAATGAGAACAATAGTAGATTGATATTAAATAGGACCTTCTGGTCCAATGAATAAAAAATAAATCTTTTCAATGATAAATAAGAACTTGAACTCAGTACCGGTAAGTGATTGGTTATGATTGACCAAGTATGCAAGAATAGCCTGCATGTTAAGACCCTTTTAACGATAGTATGTAACAGCAGAATATAATAAACAATTAATCTTGGACCCCATGCCTTCAGATTTATTTGTTGACCTATTTTTTTCAAGGATTTAAAAAATAAGACTTTGAGTACCACCAAAGAGATTGCCTAGTATCTCTAGGCGTGTCTGCACTATCTCGAGATTGCCAAATATCCAGCTATTTGAATTATCCCGATCGCAAACTATCCAGCTTATTTGCGTCTTCATTAGACCGAAGTAGCAAATTAGCTGGATAGTTGGTCGGTACAATATCCCAAGATATCTCGGTCTAGTTTGCGGTTTTCCGTGTTTACTCGAGGTCAGTGGTTGCGAGGTCAGCGCTGAGCGGTATAGATCGCATGTGCGAACCGGAAATCGTTGTGCATGATGGGATCGGGATAATTGACTCCGTACTTCGGTCTAATGAAGACGGTCGCAAACTATCCCGCTAGTTCGGAAATAGAAGGATATTTTGCAAACTAGACCGAGATATCTTGGGATATTATCCCGACCAACTATCCAGCTAATTTGCCACTTCGGTCTAATGAAGACGCAAATAGCTGGATAGTTTCGATCGGGATAGTTCAAAATAGCTGGATATTTGGCAATCTCGAGATAGTGCAGACACGCCTTCTGTGGTACTGGTACTAGAACAGTTCTCTCCTATGTCAGTAGGGGTTGACCCAAGATTGACCTCACATCTTAGAGGTCAATGACCTTGTGTGTTTACATTCCCCAAGCTTTGTGTATATTTCTTCTGACATGATTGGTATGTAGGCCTCAAACAGTTCATATGTAATCTGGATAAGAAATTTACAATTTATATTTGCATTCTTGATTACCTTAGTCTTAGATGAAGCAAGGAGCAAATGATAAATTAAAGTTAAAATGACCCTAAGAAGGCCATTTACACAGCCCGAACACCAATTTCAAAATTGTCTATTTTTTTACTGCCATTTATACTACTGGAATTTGTCATTGTCAACAATGAGTTTTTCATGTGTTTGGAGGATGGACTGTGTTTTGAATGATGTTGGAGCTGTTACTGTTGACAATAACGATGTATTTTGCAAGATTTTACTTTTGACGTGCCACCATATTCAGGTGTACTGCATGTTCCATGATTACATAATCATTACAAATGCAACATTATCATAAAGGAAAATAAACAGGCTTTTCAAAGATACCAAAATCAGGTATGATAGTTTAGTAGCAAAAGAAATATCAACCCTCAAACTTAACTGCAGAACTTTTATCAAGGAGTTTATTTGGAAATGGCGTTTTTCACTAAAAGGACAGACTGACACTTGTTGTTTGGTTAGTTTTAACGACACTTATTATTAAATTTCTAAATATTTACCGCGCTAAACCTATGCATGGTGCTATTATTGAGTTAGTTTTAAAGATGAAGTTGAGTTCTGGTCATGCGATTGCATTGTGAAAGAAACGGTGTGGAACTGACCAGAAAAGGTTGATCATCTAGCATATAAGAATTTGTGTGTATTGCAAGGTTCTGGAATCATCAAAATGATATGAAATTTGGCCAAGTCTTGGTAAAGTTACAAACACTGTACACCGAAAGATGTGTATGGGACTACACGAACACGTGGCGTATAAAGCCGGCCCCCCGATTTTTACGATGTTACATGCATATTTAGAATATGAAGGCATTTGAAGAGCCATGCTTTTCAGGGAACATGTCTTATCTGATGTTCTTCCACACTTGCATAATAAGAATGAGTAATGCTCACAAATTATTTTTCACCTCTTCCCAGAACTCAACCTTCTGTTTAAGGGCACTTCTCATTCAATTGTGAATATTCAGCCCATAATTTGGCATTAGGATAGTCTTGTTCTCAGCTCCCTCCCATTTTTTGTTTCTTTCCCTGGGGCGGGCAAACAAGCAATCGACCCATATCTTGAGTGACACAAGTATAGATTCATCCATCTTATGTCACTGTATTTGCCAAGCCCAGGAGGGTTTATTTCTCTCTATCGAATGTAGACCTTGGTTCTGCCAATCATGGCTGCTAAGTTTAATATTAGGAGGAATTAAAGCAGTGTTCACATTGAGACAGAGTTCTCTGAAGTAAAGTTCCCGATCGATATCTTTGGGAACATTGAGATCAGGGCCCTGTATTATAAAGATCAATCATAAGTCCTCCAATCAATTGCAAATTTGCATATATTCCCATTTCTTACCTACATATCAACTCTTTATAAAACGGGGCCCTGAGCAACGGTCGTAGGGTCTTGGAAGGATGCATGTTTAGGCATACTTATTTTGCTATTCTGAAAGTGGACCAACTTTGTAAATCATTGAGGGAAGAGGGGGGGGGGGGGGGGATGAAGCAGTGTTCCAAATAAGCCAGACTTCTTGAAGATAAAATTCGCAAGAGATGTCTCCAAGAACAAGGATATTGGAGAAACATCAGTAGAGTTGCCCAAGGATGCATGTAGGCCTACATTCTGTTTAGTTATGAGCAAAATACAGGAAAAAGTGACAATGATGATGAATCATTTCAATATACCGGTATTGCTACATACCTCTGGAATTTATATTTAACTCTTAAAACTTAAGGAATAATATGTCAGTTGACCACATCTTATGATATCTCAAAACCTATCTCTCTCCTTTTTACATTAAATAGAGTAATGATGGAAATATGTGTATAATGGCTCTATTTTAAGTTAGCTCTTTATAGAGTGATGCAAAGGCAGCGACTTGCCCTTTTCTCTCCCTTCCCCAAAGTGCATAGATCTGCAGCATCAGTGTTAGTACGGCAACATAATTGTTGCATTTTTCGCAAAGCATTGAGGTTTACAATACTTAGAACATAGTGGACAAGATTTAGTGAAATGACAGGAATGTTGTAGAGAATACAGGTTCAGTGGGTGTGAACATGGCAGGTGACCGAACTGTACGGTCATTGTACTTGTCACAAGAACATCATGATTGGATGTAAATATCAACATGAACTCCGTGACCTACAGATAGCTTTGTTCACACTTACAGAAAAACACCGGTACATATTGTGAGAGTGTTCACACTGCTAGGTTCTGTTGAACTCTCATGATGACTGAAGAGAAGTGTGCATTATAATAACTTATATCTACTCAGAGCATGAAGATTTTAAGTCTTATGTAAATGAGTTAATTAACGCCCTTCTGAGCAGATGAAATGACTTTTGTCTGCCCAGCATGAACACCGTCCATTTTTATCATACTGCTTGACAATATCAAGGGGTCAGTGACACAAAGACATAACTCCATTTGGGCCATTTTGAGAAAAAGTGGGTTATGTGTCACTGAGCACTTGGGCCTTCAGGAGTTAAGTCTATGTCTCACTATCCATTGACTTCAATGGGGTGCTGGGTGTGGAGTTAAGTCTTTGTGTTTCCTGGAAAGCCCACATTTTTCTGAACATTTTTATATCAAATACTCATTTTGGCAAAATATGGAGTTACGTCTTTGGGTCACTGAACCCTCTATGTAAAAATAGGTGTGCTCTTCTTTCAAAGACTACTATTTGAAATATGTGAGGATCCAAGCAGATTTTCTAAAACATAAAAATTAGTAGTGATGGGTAGGTCAATGAATGAATTTGCATCATTTGGACATAAGTTGTTCTATTAATGTTTCATATTGAAATCGCTAATCTATCTGTCTTTCAAAGATTTAAAGATAGGCCTCTGTATCTTCTGGGAAATTGATTGTAAAGTTGACTCGCTTCGAGGATACGTTGTCTTTCCAGTGACCTGTAGTATGTCCTCTAAATAGAAACATCTACAGTTTTATCAACCTTTAGATGGTAAGATGAAAGAAAAGATCTGAAGATAACATTAACAGGTGGGAGTTGCAATGAGCTTAGTTTTATAGTTCGTTTGCATCCTCCTCTAAATGCAGATACTCATTCTCAATTCTATGAAATGCATACCCGGAAGACTGTATATATTCTTTGAAATTTAACAGTAGACCGTGTTATATTTCCCTGAACTAATAAACAGATTAAACACAGTGTGGATGTCTCTTTCTTGGAATACTGTCTATTGTCCCCATACACCTGCACTGCGCTGTATGTTTCCAGTACATTGACCAAGGGGGAATCCATTGAAATGATAATGCAGTGAATTATGTGAACTTGCGTGAAGCTGTCACGTTGGTTTATACGGAATTAATCTATTACTTCTGCGTGAGGGTGAATTCAGGAATAGACTTCCTTGGGCTTGACAAGTGCAAGATTGAGGTGTCCACACTTGTACAAGCATTTCTTTTTAGTAGACCCCTCTATTTCCAATATGTATTCCTACATTTGTTGTAAATATTTATAAATGATTTGTAATGTTTTGTTGGAAGCATAAATAAATTGAAATTGAAATTAAAATTGAAATTGAAATTAAAATTGAAATTGATGGAGTACTGATATATTGTTGAATGTTATCATTTTGGATTCATCAATATAGAGGGTTTTTATTTATTTTATTGATTTGTTGCTTTTAGTTTTCATCAAGTGGTCAAGGGTTCCAAACTAGGCAAACCCAGCCAAGTATCAGTAACCTTTGGCAAGACGCTAAATCTGCATTTGCCACTCTATACCCAGGGGTAGTGAATAGGTATTTGGAGCTTGATGATGATATTGGAGCTCCTGCAGTGTGCAGTGTGCCATTCGTGAGTGCTATTCATAAACTTAATGATAGTAGTGTAGGCCTGTCCTCATCAGCTCGAGTTTGCCAAATAACCCGCTATTCCAACTATCCCGATCGCAAATTATCCAGTTAGCTGCGTCTTCATCAGCCCGAAGTTGCAATTAGCGAGATATTTGGTCAGGATAATCATCCCAAGATATCATGGGATAGTTTGCAAAATATCTCGCTAAAATTGGCCGGTATGTCTTCACCAGGCTGAAGACTCGCACTATGTGCAAACGCTGAGCAAAAATATCTCAAGCTAATTTCTCAAGCTGATGAAGACACAATTTGTAACTTCAGGCTTATTTCCCAAATCAGAAATAGCGGGCTATTTGGCAATCTCGAGCTGATGAAGACATACCTACTGTGTGCAAAATGATTCCCTAACAAGCTTTGTGAATAATTGAATTTATTGTCAACTTCACATCATCTCAAATTAGTTTCATCCAGGGGCTTTCCCTGAATCTATCACCTAGGTAGTCATCCATATTCTACCTCGTAATTCATTATTATGAAAACCCTTCCAATTTCCAAACGCTGTCAGGAGATTCCACGAACCCTGAGGCTGGAGCCATGCATCGAAGCCTGAAGAATAAATGCTCGAGGCCCCAGACACGCAGTCAAGTGGCAAATTATATCTTGACCTAAATTCACACCTGCATTACCAGGTAACGTCTTTTCAGGCGCAAATGAGTTATGTTCGCAGCAGTTAACCCGTTGATGACTGAACTCTCTCATTTCCATAGGCTTCGTACAAGAATCACCCGGTTTCTGTATACAATGGGTTAAAAGTAACCAAAGTCCACACTAACTTGTGTCACTTTTACAATACGTACTCCATTGTAATGTTTCTCATAATACAAAATATGCTGTAATAACTTTTTTTTAATGGAGTTTCTTTGCTGTAGTATACTTATTTTGTAAATGCTATTGCAACTGCCAATTTGATAGGCCTCCTTCTGTGTACCTTCTTGAAGACTTAATGCATATTGAGATTATGATGTAATTTTTTTCTTATGGTGTAGTTGTGCCTTTCAGTGTTGCATTTTCTGTGGCTTTTGATTTTTTCATGTGGTATCCATAATTTGTAGATGCCAAACACATTTGACAGATTTTCATCAAAAACTGAAGAAAAAGTTGTCTGCAATGAGAGTCTGTGTGGACAGTCTTGGTGCTATTATTCCAATTATGCCTGATTTAAAGATTGTTGATGAGCAATGGATCAGAGTTTACTTGTTTAGTTGCTACCTCTTCTTTGACTTCATTTACCTTCAGAATATGAAACCAGTTGATGAAAATATAAATGCCCTGAAATCAAGCTCTGAACCAGCTGCCATTCAAATTTTAGTGCAAGTTGTTTCATATTGACATAAAGTTGACCTTATAATCCTCTTTGTATGATTGACATATCTCTGGACGAAACAACCCTAATGTCCCCATCAGCTCTATACACAACCCTTTCACATCGGATAAATTATCCATCTCGGTTTAAGATTGCGGCTGTGTTTTCCACCCTTCCCCTTCTCTTTTCCTGTCTACCATTTGTTTCTCCATCCTTTTCTCTTGGTATCTGTTAATGTTAGTGTTAGTTGCTTTTTCTTTTGTTTCTTTTCCTTTTGTCTTTCATCACCTCTCCCACCCTTCTCTCTCTCTCTCTCCTTTCTCTTTCCCACTCTCCCACCTCTCTCTCTCTCTCTCTCTCCCCCTCTCTCTCTCCCCCTCTCTCTCTCCCCCCCCCCACCTCTCGCATTCTCTCTCTCCCTCACCCCCTCTCTCTCCCTCACCCCCTCTCTCTCCCTCACCCCCTCTCTCTCTTTCTTACCTCTGCATTCATTTGATAATGGTGTTACGTTACTACATAAAGTCTGAAGTACCTCCTTCCCAGGAAAGCAGAGAGTGCATTTCATCAACGTATTTACATACAATTCAATGCATTCTACCATATTTGCTGTAGCCGAGCTATGCAAACATTTGAACAGTCTACTCCTCCAGACCCTATAATTAATGAGTTCTAGATTAGTAGATAGACCTATCCAGGGTCCGACCTAAAAGAGGACCTAAATTCCAACTGTGGACACTCAAATAAGAAAAGGACCCCATGGATATATGATACTTTAAAGGTAGGCTTTACTACTTCAGCTAGAAGGGATTAGACCGCCCAGCGAGCCAGCGAGGTCACTGTGACAGGTGGCTATCTCATTAACTCAGCTCTCATTTAACATAAGAAAAAGAGGATCATGGGGGACCAACAGGCACCGATTGGGGAAGTTTTCTATATAGAGGGAGCAATTAGCTACAAGTAGGACAGTGTGCCTTTAAAAGTATTACTTCAGATCTCTTGTGGAAAAAATATATGATATAGAGCCTTCGATCCCTTTTTAGATTTTGATATTAGCCGTTATATGAAATTATATGTGTAAAAGTGGATTGGTTCTTTGTATGATATCATGGACCTAACACAAACGGGAAGTATATTTACAGTGAGATGATCTAACACCTTTTTGTCTCTCAGCAGATCATACATAACCTACAGAGGACTAACACATCTTGGTGCATGATTCCTTCTGGAAGCGATGTTGATTTAATTTGTATAAATACAAACCTATGTGAGTTAATGCCCTTCTGGCGCTAGACTGATGATACTTCAGATAATCCATGGGGAATACATTCATTCTTTAGCTGTGTCCCAACAAGCCGAGCTGAATTAAGGCATGCATGCTCATGTGAAACAGATGAAGTACGACACAAGCCCATTAGTGAATGTGTAGTCCCCTTCGATGCAAGAGGGTCTTTAGATCGAGAGAGAGAGCCCTTGCCATTTGAACAGTGGCACCGGAGCATGCCGCTGGCGGACTTCTAAGGCTTCCACTCTCCCTTTTTTTAATCTTAATCGCACACCAAGCAGGAGTGGTGGCTCCTAGCTGCACGCCTGCCTGCACTCACCTGAATATTTACCATATTTCTATATAGCTCACGTTTCTTGGCTTCTGCATGGGTGCTAAGCTAAGCTAGAGCCTTGGCTAGCCTCGCATAGCACGCTTTATACTCTTGGCTGTGACTTGATCATTTCGTCTTCGGTAGCCCACCCGATATAGCGTGAATGTTTGGATCTTTATATGTTTTATGAAAATGCTAGCCCACTATCTTGCCATGGAGCTATTATCATCAGGTTGCTGTAAGTGAGCTACAGGGATATTCATTCGTCAGGTTTCTTTGCAGTGTTTTCCAGATCTAGGTCAGTATGTAGGGCCTAAATGTTACAAGAATTACGAATGTATTTAACATGTATTGCTCACAGTGTGAATGAGTTGAACAGCAGTGGTTTGAGAAACACCAGTGTATTGTGGTGATAATTGCATTTGCCGTATTACTTTTCTTTTCGCCATTATACGCTTTTAAAATATGTCGTCATTATTGGTTTGCATGTAGATGTATTTCTCCATATATTCAACAGTGCACTACAATATTTTCCGACTGGAGTCATGTATTTTTTAATTGTTTGTTTTCTCTTTTTTGTGAAAAAAAATTAAGATATATATATGGTTTAAAAAAAAATGTGTAACCAAGGTGTGAAAATTACTTTTGGAGTATGATGTAGGCAAGTTATTGGATGTCTTCAAATGTGCTGGTATGTACACAGTGATACCTCGTTTGGATTCTTCCCTCTCTCCCTCCCCCTTCATCACCTCCCCTCCCCCTCTCTCTCTCTCTCTTGTTTTTCCCTCTCAATTTTCCTGTCACCACGTTTTCCCTCTCCGTATCTCTCTATATTTGTCTTAAATCTCGCTCTCTCTCTCTCTCTCCAAAAACATCAATATTCAAAATGTCAATTCAAATGAATTCTTTTACTTTCCTCTCTTGCAAACCTCTGCCCAAGATGTCTTCCTCTGAACAGCCTATTGTTTAAAATCCTCTCTACTGGAATGGACTTCCAGTTCAATAGAGCAACCTTTAACAGAATAAAAGTCACGCTTTATCGCGTACGTGCATATCCACGATCAGTGAAGCGATCCCAAATGCTCGTCTGCCCAAGTCGTCGTCTTGGTGAGGATAAATTTTTGCAAATGTATTTGACCTAAAATCAGAGAAGAAGGGGGCGAAAAGAAGGGAAGCAATTGAAAGCATTTAGGTCATCGACTGGTCTTTGCATCAACCTTGTTCTAGATTCATATTAGAAAGGATTCCATGTCGTCTTTGGTTCAGGAAGATCCTGAACTCTGAATCACATCTAGGTCTTGGAGACGTGCTCGTTCAAGGGGAGGATATTCTTGCTATTATGACTGATTAGGAGAGGTGCATTTGCAGCATCTCAAGACCCTCGTTAGATCCGGAAGTCTTCAAATCAGACCATTTGAAATCTTCTTTAGAAAGGATTTAAATAATTCCCTGGTATGTATATCAGCATCAGCAGTTTATTCTCTTTTTTTTTAATTTGAATTGACCCACAGCAAAATATATGAATCTTGAGAAACTGTTGATGACCCATTTCCAAAGTTTACATCATGAATTGATTTCATGAATTGATTTCATGAAACAGAATTTCTATGAATACCATGATGAAAAGAATAAGCTTATCCTCCATTTTTCAAGTGATCACGTGTCATCAAGCACAGGTATAGGAATATTCTAGATTCTTTTGATCAAGATAAATGCATAGACATTGTAGGTGGAGTGATGTAGTCCATTGAATGCAAGTAATAGGTGCTATGATTTCTTCATCACACCACCGTGTCAGTTGTGATTAGTTCTTACAATAGACCCATACCATTCTTCGGAGTCACGTTGTGCCATGGCATGATTGGCGCGTCATGGCCCAACATTGTCTTCGAAACGAGATGCTAATCAAGCGTGACAGCTTCCAATCGCGACACCTCTCGCCAAGCTCTCTCGTTACCAACCACGTGTGACAGACACAATTAATGGCAGATTCCTCGTCAATTTAACGCATCCTTTCTCCCTCGACCGTGCCGGGGAAATTCCAACTACCCACAACCACTCCAGCCAAATTGGGTGGCTCGGTGGTGGTTTTTCACCGTCGCGCATCTATGCAAATGAGCTGGTGCCAAATTGGGTCGCCTGCTGCCTCGCAAGGTGTCGGGTGATATGCATCTATGCAAATTAGTTGAAACCGCGGCAATCCCACCTTCCCTGCATGGAATCCCTCGTGAAGAGGTTCCAGGCGTGAGGAAATGAGGCGTGCATTGCAAATTCCATCCCCCCCTCCATGCGATGCAACCTTTTTGTCGGATGAACTCAACCGAGATGTTCGTAATCATAAGACACTAGGGCAGCATAACGAGCGAGCACCATTGGAAGCCTTCATCAGCATCATTACCCAGTACTAATGACCATTATGTGACTTGATGGCTCATCAGCTGGCCATTAGTGGTCTCTCCGTCTGTCTCTCTAGGTGATGCGGTTGCCATGGTGATGCTCGTTAATAAGATCTTGAAGTGAATCAAGCACATGTATTATTCTCACTCTTAGAAGACTGAGGTGAGAAAGAATGGCCTAAATCTTCAATTATCTTCATTGCATGTCAGACATACCCTGGATATTGCTTCATGTGAGAGAAAGAATTACATATATTTGTTCATTATCCTGTGTAATAGATATCTGTTTGTAAATAATTTTCTAAAGTAAAGAAGAAATGTAATATGCTATAAACAGGGCCTACATATCTATTAATTGTGGAATTTCTTTTGGGGAATATACAGTATCACATGAACCATTTGCTTCTGTGTATGAGTAACAATCTTGCCTGATTTCTCCATGCCCCCCTTCTCTCTCTCTCTCTCTCTCTCTCTCTCTCTTTGCTCTTTTCCATCTCCCCCACCCCAGCCCTGCCTCCCTCTCTCTTTATCTCTCTCTCTGTCTCTCTCTTTCTCTACCTCCCTCTTCCCCTCTTCCTCTCTACTCTCTCTTTTAAAATTCCTTTCTTGCTACAAAGATCCCTAACATCAAAGGAACCCTATACAGACAGGGCAGTCACTTCACATAAAGGCCTCCGTTGTGTAACTTTTCTATCCAAGCAGTGTCTTTCTAACACAAACTACTGACTTAATTGTTAGCTTTTTGAACTTGAGTGGCCCTTTGTGACTGAGCAAAGAAAGGGCGGGAGAACAAAAGCCTATTTGCACTAGCTATTTAGAAAAGCCTCTTGTTTGAGCACCCTCTTGCTGAGTTTGCCATCCCAAGGTCCCATGAATTTACCAGTGTTTCTTGTCAGGGACCTGAATTTCTGGCCGACTTTTTTGTGAGAAGTAAGAGATAGAGAGAGAGAGACAGACACAGACACAGAGATAGACATAGAGAGGGAGAGAGAGAAATGTAGAGAGACAAGGAGAGACAGAGACAGAGAGAGAGAGAAATATAGAGAGACAGAGAGAAATAGACAGAGAAAGAGATAGAGACAGAGTCAGAGAGACAGAGAGAGAGAGAAAGAGATAGAGAGAGACAGAGAGAGAGAGGAATGCTCACACAAGTCGTGTTTGATTTTCTATCTTGTTGAAGGAGAATGGAGTGCAGGGGGCCTCGTGCTGCAGGTGTACTTGCTAAAGGAATTCCATTGAGGTGTTGGAGGTTGCCGCAAGACATGTTTGACCAGTAGGTCTATGGTTTGACTAAAGATTGTCATCTTTGAGAAATGGTGATGAGATTTGGGCTCATGGGGGAGGGAGGATGACGAGGACGAGGAGGACTTGGGGTAGGGGGATCGCTTTACACCCTTGCAGGGACTGGTGTCAGTCAGGGTGGAGTTGTTGCACCTGAAGGGGGGGGGGGGGGGGGTGGTCCTTACTATATAACCTGTCCACTACAGTTTGCATAATTTACATTCCACTCTAACCATTGGCAGAATATTTGGCTGTCAAGTTTGAACTTGAGCCGATGGGACGTGAACTTCATGGAAAGACCATAGTCCTGTTTCACAAAACCTGTTAGCAATATAACAACTGTCACAGTTCTGCAACATATCTGCTCACAGTCAATCAATTGCTACAGTATAAATTATGCAGCTTATATCACTTTTTTAGAATAAGATTGATAACAAGTTTCGTGAAACAGCTAGGGCCCAGTATTCCATACAGAGATTTCAGATCACACACAGTTTTGGTAACCATCATGGATTTGGTGAAAATATATATATTTAAAAAAATATATTGTGTTATGTGTCTTATTGAAACAATCATATACACACAATATTTACAAGTAATTATAAAAAGATAATTTATTTTTCTTTCCGATACATCTCTAGACTATATATCTTAAGACCAAATCAATTACCTTCAAATTATCTCGCATCGTACCTGTTGGTGCAGGGTGCTTACCTGTACCCCTGCTAGACATCTGTCAGTTGCTTACCCTGTACTCTGTGGAGGATAAGATAGACATACTCTGAATATCTTCTCTCCTTTCCATTGCCAGAAGGGACATACCTTGCAATAGTATAATATTTTGTTGTTATTTCAAAGTGTGCTAAGGTCAACCATGAAGGGAAAATTTGGAGAAACAAAGAGCTTTACAAGTTCTCTAAAGTAGATGGTGTTGGCAAGGAATGTACACATGCAGGAAAGATCCCTTCTTTTTCTGTCTTTACCAATCACCTAATTTGAATTTTTATGCATTTTTAAAAGGACTCAGGTTTTGCAAGGTTTCATTGCCATGGCAGCAACCAAACAGTTGCAAATAGAGTTTAATTTTAATGGGACTATAGTTCAAAATTACTATGTAATTGTTGTGTTTTTTTTTTTTTTTTGGAGGAGGGTTTGATCATGACAATGTGCTCAAGGAGAGAGGAATTGTGGACACTTTGTATGAGCTGTTTTTTCTTACTTTTCAAGGAGTTTATATAATTTCAACAGAAAATGAAAAACTGATTTAAGAATATTGTGAAAATAATGTGTCTCTTTCTTGCATATCTTTTGACAGGTAGCGGGTACATCATTCTTTATATCAGGGATTCAAACAGTTTTTCTGGTAAGTTCCATCTCTGTACTTTCTTATAGATAATGGTAGACAATGGGGAGTGGGGGGGGGGGGGGGGGAGGGTGCAAGATCAAACTTTCTGGAAAAGGTAGCTGAAATATTTCTAATGAGCAAAATTTAAAAAAAAGGGGGGGGGGGAGCATTTTTTGAGATTTTTGACAGCTCAAGGGAAACATGACAAATTGTTGTTATTGGCAGGTGGTCTTTATGTATACAGCTTCCTCTAGTACAGGTTTAAATGAAAAAACATATTCAAGGAAAACAAACAAATGAGGCTTTTATAGACAGGTGGTTGCTAAAGCAGGTTTGACTGTATTTACCTTTCTGTGAATCCTTTCCTATGTGCATGAAACTGAATCAGTAAATATTCTTTCTTTCATTTAAAATCTGCCTCTGTGTGTGTATGTGAACTGACTGAGCTCTAATTAGAAATTGAAGGGTACAGAAAGTCATTATTATATTATCAAATTATTATAAAATTAACCAGTGCCACTAAGAGCATCCCGTACTTTGCAAGAAGTCAAAACTATTTCTAAAAATATCAAACTATAAATAAAAATGTACTAGAAAGTGCCCCAGAATGTAGGGAAAGGGGTTCAGGGTTCCCCCTTTTCATCTGAATTTCCATAGTGAATCTGTTAAAGAACCTTTGCAGTTTTACTAACATTTCACTCAAAATGCCATTACCATCAATTCTTGGCATGGCTTCATATGTTTCTATTTTTATGGCATTAGGCTATATCTTTACTATTATACTCCTTATTAAATCAGCCCATCTTGATTTGTATTCATTTACCGATTGATTTGATTCTAAATCTGTCAGAGAGTGTATCAAAGAAATCTCCAGCTAAACTAAAGTTTGTTGAAAGAAAACTCACTCTGGAGGCACTGGAGGAAGCATGGAATCTCCATTTCTCCCCCAAACCTTTCAGATTTCACTTCGCAAAAGTAAAATTAAATGAGCAAAGCACCACATCAAAGAAAACCATAATGCTTCGTCCAGACCTTGACTTAATTTGGTAGAGCGATTAATCCTCGGGGTCCGTCCAACGCAAGAAAAAGATGAGAAGAGTTGCCGCCACCGAGAGGACTTGCCTGGAAAGCCATCACGCCCCTGTGACAGCTAGGAACCAAACTTGAATCAATCTGACGTGTTGCAGGGCGGCTTGACGTCCACTACTTCTAGAAATTCTTTGGACGTTTCTAAATATTTTGTTATCAGAGGTAGAACGGATAAGCAAAGGGGTCAGGTATTCAGATGCCAGTGGGGTTCTATTTTTAGAAGGGGAGCAAACCATCTTGGTAGATGCGTACCTTGCTCCTCGATTTCCTTCACATTCACAGGTTCAAGTCGTAAGAGCCGAAATGTAGCTGTTTCTACGTCATCATAAGGTTTTAATTCTTTGTAGAAAAATATTTTGTTTGGCTGTAAAATATCAAAGTGATTGTTGTAAGGGTTACCTTCGAAATATGTGTTACAGGTTGATCTGAGGTTGATCCCTTTTTTATGCATAGGCCTATATAAGAGTGATGATGAGATGATGATTATGATGTTGATTATGATAATTATAATGATAATGATAATGATGATGATCAGAAAATGTTACCTTTCTGTTTCTTTCCCTATTGTTTAAATTGCGCGCTCTCTCTCTCTCTCTCTCCCTCCCTCTCTCTCTCTCTCCCTCCGTCAATCCTTCCCCTTCGTCCTTCCCCTCCGTCCTTCCCCTCTCTCACCCCTCTCTCTCTCTTCATTTTAGAAATAGCATGTTTATTCTAGGTCACAGAAATGTTTATGTTATTATTTTTATACCAGGTTCCAAAAATGGTCCCCATATCTAAAATTACAACACCTGGAAAAGGAATATTCTGCAGTCAAGCCTGTGAATTTCAGTACTGATTGATTTTAATTGATTGGCTTGTCATAAAGTAATGGCCAAGGGGGAAACTCTGCAGTCTATTCTTAGTGAATTTCCCACCTGTTAGATGTAGAAATCACAAATGTGGGTAATAATAAATGAGAATAAACAAGAGAACCGTGATTTGGTTGTATTGAGTTCTTATGGAACATTGGTTAGAACAAAATGGATATTATTTCTTTCTTGTATATTTATTTAAAGAAAGATTTCATGATTTTAAAAAATGGGGAATATAATATAATACAATAGGAGCACTTTATGAAGTGTTAATGGATTGAATTTGGGTAATGAAAGTACCTTGTATTGTCCTCCAAAAATACCATTACTTTTAGATTTTGTTTCCCAAAACCTTCAGGTAGATTACTTAAATAATTAAATAATTGTATCTCAAAACATGCTATTTATATGTAACTGATGCCATAATATCCATTTTTCAGCCATATTGAGACATACTGTCACTTGATAACTTTAAAAAATACTTCTAAACGTTTTTTTCTTCTAAATTTTGTTTAACTACATCTGTGTAATTATGTAGGTGATAACTCAAAATAGCTGAAATGTACCCCCTAATAAAATTAAGTCTTGGAGTAATTAAAACTTGCAAGTTTGAGTTCTACAAAGAAGGTCCAAGCTAAAACTGATGAGTCTTGTATTTGCAGACTAGGCACCTCAGTATACATGTTGTACACGAGCCTTTAGACCAGAGCCTTGTGTCTCTCATTTTAGGGGTGCAAAACTGAACTTTTGACCCCCTCCCCTCAAAAAAGTGTACTGTAAATGAAACAAAACAGAAGGGGAACATGAGACTGGTTGAAGAGCTGGGAAAAAAAGCAAGGTGATAATAGAGCAAGGATCTTCCACTAAAGATGCTCCCATTATCTTACTAAATTGGCATGGGAGTCTCGAAAGTGCGTTGCACTTTTCCCACCCCCTCCATAATATATCATTGGGTATCTCTTCTTGTCCTGCGATTGAACCCCTACCTGTATAAGAGGGGAAGTCTTACCCCTCTCGTATTACCCTGCAGTGAGATAGAAGATCCATTTTCGCTTATTTCTCTTTCACTTTTGTCCCTGTCATTCGCTGGTGGAGAGGAGCATATTTGCGGTGCGAAGATGAGAAATCGAAGAGCGATCGTGTCATGTTAAGAGCGAGAAAGGCTTTAACTCTGCATGTGAGGATATGACTAGATGCCCTTTTGGCGCTCAGCGGATGATGTTTGTATTCAGGGGTAAGGTATGTGGTGAATTGAGGGCCAATGTCGGCTTTCTGTGTGATATCACATCCCACATTCTCCCCATGCTTTTACACGATTCACATGGACTCTCTTGTAGTTATGCTGGTGTACGTGCAAGAGAACAGAAGGGAAATAAATGATGATAAAAGGAGCAATGCCATGGAGGTACATGGGGCTTTTTACAATTTTGCCACCCCCCTCCCCCCCCCCCCCCCACCCCCAACCCCATTTCTAAAAAGTGCCCTTTATTATTAGGCTGGAATATAATAAATCACTGAGCACAAAGCCTAATCTTATTTAGTGGAACACTTACCCTTGAAATTTCATTCTGGATGTTCTCTGGAAAAAACTGCCAGCACTACTTTATTTCTTAAAAGACTCAGAAGAGTAGTCACTTTCTCCATTGCATTTTGAGAGCAGTATTTGTTTCTCATGAATTATTCTAGGGTGCATTAGAATAAGGAAGAAACAGTGCTCCTTTTTATGTATTTTGTTCTCTGTGGATTTTAGCTCTGGGTGGAAAGTGGTTAGCACTTTTATTTTTAAGAGCAATGACATTCTGCTTTGCATTCGGGCAGCAATGTGTTTGGTTTTCATGCATTATTCATGTTTGGATTTAGCATTGAAATAAGAAAAGGTACACGCTCCTTTAATTGGCTCTATTTTCTTAAGATTTTTACCCTGCTGCAAAGTGGTTAGCCAACGTGATTCCAGGTCAACAAGTGGAGCTTGATTTCACCGTAATTCAAAAGAAAAACAGTTTCCAACGACTATTCCGTAATCTAATTCACTTGGTAATGGAAGCTAGGTGGAAAGTGAACGCCTGCCAAGAAAGAGCAGGGATACAGAGAAAGAGGATACTGATCTATGATACATCTTGATGCATGGGAGACTTCACATGTATCGATTTCCTACTCTCTCCCTCTCTCTCTCTCTCTCTCTCTCTCTCTCTCTCTCTCTAGTTCTAGCCCCTTCCTTCACCCTCTACCCCCTCTCTATTTCTACCCTTTCATTTGTTCTCTGCCCCTTCTCTCTCTCTCCCTCCCCCCCTCTCTCTCTCTCTCTCTCCCTCCCCCCTCTCTCTCTCTCTCTCTCCCCCCCCCCCCTCTCTCTCTCTCTCCCCCTCTCTACTTTTCATATCTTTTCTTCCACCTTCCCAATGTCACGTTCTCATACTCCTCCTTGTTTTCACTTTCCACTTCTCCCTCTCTCTCTCTCTCTCTCTCTTTCTTGCTCCTCACCCGCTCTCCATCTCTCTTCCTCCTTCCCATATTCTCTGTATCTTCCTTTCCATCTTCCTTCCTCTCTATTACTTATTTCTTCTTTAATTTAAGGCTGACATATGAATGTTACAATGTTATTGACAATAAAAAATATTTCATATTTTCATAGTCAGTCCAGAAGTCGCAGTACAGAGCTTTACCATACCGTATCAACAAGGAAGCAAGTAACATCTCAAATATTTTGATAACAGGGAAAAAGGACCTCGATAAAGACAAGACACTTCATGAACATATGTGTTGACAATATGATTTGCCGAAAGCTACAAGGGTGTTAATTCAATTATGATTGATATGAGTGAATGCCTTTGTGGCTTTCAGCAGATGTGCAGCCGATATCATAGGGTGGTCCTATTACAGAACATAAATGCAGCTGCAATTTCCCTCCCTGCATTATTACATAATTAGAATGCATCAGCTAGGTCTATTTTGAAAGGTTTCTTATACCTTTCTAAGCAAGAGAATTGCCACAAATTTTGTCTATAAATGTTGCGAAGCTTTGTAGGAGTGATTTGGACTGTTCAGAGCCAGGAGGGCACTAATTCTGTTTTAAAATATACAAGTTAACACACTTCAGGCTCTAAACAAACAATTCTTCTTCAGAAAGAGTTTTTCTCTTTAAACTCCTAATGTTCCTGATTGGCCATACAAATTGGCCATACAAGTTGAATATATATGACATAGAGGTAGAAAACTGTGTTCTTGTTACCTGTGACATTTTGCCGGGACTATAAAACCCACTGCCTCGATCAGAACCACACCGGTATCTCACCATGCAGGTGAGTCTTTGAAGTACACACCTGTAAAAATATGCTCCAAGGTGTGAATTGGAGTCCTGGATTTGGATCCAAATCCCCTTTCGTTGCAGGGCCGGACTAAAGTCTTGGGATCTGGGTCGGTGGTCCTCCTGTGCGAGGGGAGATGGCCCATCACATTACAGTCCCTCTGATTAATATTTAGGCTAGGGAGATTTAGTTTCAGAAGGAAATTAGATGGAGAGAGGGGGATAGAAAGTGAGATAAAAGTCTGTATCAATTCTTATGGATGTAATTGAATCTTAATACCCCTTCATGCCCCCCCCCCCCTCCCTTCCAATGCAGAAGCAAGGAAGGATTGTACAGGGTTTGCAGAAGTTGGTGTTCTCCAGTGTTTGAATGTCAGACCATCTATATGTAGGGCCTATACCTGTATGCTTAAAGGATATGGTCCTTGGCAAGAAATATTTTTTTATCAGATATAAAAAATGCAAAGAAGAAATTTCAAAACCACGTCTGATGTATTTTTTTTCCTTTATAAATCTTATAAGAGTTTCTCCAGCAAAAAAACGGAATTTACAATCCTTCTTTATATGGTTTCTTTGCGATTAATTAGTGTCTGTCCAGTTAGATGTATGGCATCTTTTGCACGTGGCTACGTAGATATGTCATTATCTTGTTATAGAAGGCATTATTCTCCTATCAACCGATATATGCACCAGCGATAATGAGCCTGTCATTTTTGACATTTTGCCAGCCTGCCATGGAAAAAAATATTCCATCAAAAAGTTTGTTATAGCGTGGGAAATACATGCAGCTGTGGTTGTGTGTACATTGTGCAGGTCTCCAGGTATAATATATGATATCTCGTCAGATATTTGGATCATTTTCAAGTAATTTCATGCATAAAATTTTGAAGATAATTATACATGTGTGTAGCATTGAATGTTTTAAAGATAGTTTCTGATTCATCAGTATCGAGATTGAATGGTTTCTTAACTTTGCTACAGGTTTGTAGGAGTTCCCGGGTTCTTCAGAATTTGATCACAATGGACTTTGGGAACTTTTTGAGTAATGCTTGTAGAAACTCACACACAGTAAAACTCATGTCACGACTCGTGCAGCAATTATTGAAAGAAACAAAAGGATGACTCACAAACTATTTTTAAAACTTTCAATGCTACACACCTGTATAACTATCTTCAAAATTTTATGCATGAAATTACTTGAAAATGATCCAAATATCTGAAGAGCTATCATTTATCTCATCTTACCAGATTTATTCATTTTTTCACAATTTTACATCCAAGTTTATCCCTGCCATATCTTTGACCTCGATTTGGATTCCCGGAGAGTGTTGTAGAATAATTTTGTCATCATCATCATCGCCAGTTCTATCAAATGACAAGTGCTTTGATAATAAATTCTGAAACTAGCGGTTTAGCACGCTGATAACGCAGTTTGGTTGCTGGGCAATTATTGGTAATGGGTTCATTTACACTAGACCCAAAGCAAGATATGCAAGAGGATTTGATTCTCACTAACCTGTTCACACGCAGGATATAACAAATGTTTTTCAGTGTCATGAGCGCCAAGTAGAAGTGAACACCGGCACTAAACGTGAAGCCATCAACATTTTTGCTGATATCTTAAAACAAAGTGTTCCACAGCCTTAATTGCATCGATACATATATCATTACCTAACTGATTGTCTGTCCAAAGAAGGTTTATAGTTACCCTATTATCTTCCCAAACAAATGTATTTCCAAGTGTTTAGATCTTAAACCAACTGCTTCACTTTTTATAGACCCAGTAATTTTCTTGAATTGTAAAAAATGGCAATTTTCACACCAATAACATTTTGCAAATTGCTCTAATTCAGCGAAACAAATCAGGATTCATATTTATTTCACGGCATGAAACTTAAGTGGATCTGAACCACTTACAAAAATATATGTACATGTAGGAAATATTTCATGCACGCAATGTTTTTCTAGTTTTTACCCTATCCTTAGAGGCTTTAGAGCACTGTGAATAGTCACAGTGCTTGTCAGTAAATTTTTAAAAAATTGAGTGATTTTTTTTATTTCTGTCCAAATCTCACTTATAGGTGATAATCCCCCCCCCCCCACCCTCCCTCCTCCGATTTATATTCTGCTCATGGTCCTCAAAATTGATTTTTATAAATTTATGTCTACCGGATCGAAGGATTGATTTTTGAACCTTGCTTGCTTATTGCGTGTGCTCCGTGTGAATGACCCGAATGCAAGGGTTTTCATTGTGTAATGACTGCCCTGGCCTGGCCTGGCCTGGCTACCCTGGATGCCCAGGGGTCCCTATGGGTTGGCTCTCCTCTCCTCTGCTGCCTAGCAGCTGCTCGGACCTGATAAGGCATTATTAATTCCTGGTTCAATAATTGCATTGATCAGATTATGAATTCACATTTCTGCCCTCATGCATATGAATGTATGGACTGTAAATGTGTTTCTTTTCAATTCATGTCGATTCAATTTCAGTGAATACATTTGAATATAGGTAAATACAAACGTCTTTAAAAAATACAGGTATAATATACGTATAATACATGTGTTTCTTGTCAATTTAATTCAATTAAATTCCAGCAAATACATTAGAATACATGGGTGAATACATGAACTAGATATGAATTTAAAAAATTTGCAGTATAATACAGTGCACATTTAAAAACAACCCAGAATAATGAGAATTAGGATGGCTATAAAATAACCAAGTGGGGCTTTGTCAACCTTTTTCAACCTTTTTCAACATTTTTCAACCTTTTTCAACCTTTTTCAACCTTTTTCAACCTTTTTCAACCTTTTTCAACCTTTTTCAACCCTTTTCAACCCTTTTCAACCTTCCAGTCTGTGTGATAAAGCTACTTTCCAAAGATAATTGTAAATGTTTTATTTATGAATAGATTTGTCTCGATGTTAGGGTGATGAGAAGCCATTATAAATCCCTGGTGATCGATGTTCAATGAATAATCAACTCCAATTCATGCCAACCTACATGTGTTGTACCTATATTTCTTCTTCGTCTATCTTCAAATCTGCAATCAAACTGTTTCTGTAAATCAATCTGTAATGTATTAATTGGAAAGAGACAGTCTCAATTTAGTAATTGAGAATCCTGTGATTGTTGTATGTTGATTTATTGTTGTTTTATTGGAGTAAAACAAAATATGAAACATGATGAATTTCTGTTATTTGTACACATGATCAGATGAAGATATATTCCTACTAGTGATACGCTTGTTTTCACAACAACAACAAAAACAATTTGTTTCCCACAACTCATTGAAGGAATTGATTCAGTGATAAATAACAAAAATAAGAAATGTTTTCTGATAGAAATCTACACGTGTTTGTATGTACTATGAACTTTTTCTTCATTCAAAACATTTCAACATGTAATTCTCACAATGTCTGCAATGTTCTATCCTGCCAAGTGAGATAGCCAAGAATATTCTATTACAAAGGTTGCCTGCCAAAGATATCATGACTCTGTGGAATTTTAAAAAGCAATTTTCTTCTCACTAACTCTAAATATCTTCTTTTTTTTATAAATCATCCGTGACCCAGGCCCACTTTATTTTAAGGCTCACATATATTTTTACAGTGGCATAGTAACATGTTAACTAGGCTGTTGAGCTCAGTATACATATTTTTTAAAGCCAAAATATACTTCAACACAAAATTAAGGCCATGTAAAAAATGTTTAGCGTCCCCGCCCGCTTCCTTTTTGGGGGCCCGCCTCCTATTTTTTTTTTTTTTTATTGAAATTTTTGTTTTAAATGAAAAACACTGCAAAAATGGATCAATTTCTGATTTAAAAAAAAAAAAAAAAATTTGTCGGCCGCCATCTTAAAATTTGCCCGAATGTCAGGGAAAATGTACCGAGCGGCCATTTTGAGCGGCCATTTTGAAGAAAGAAAAGAGAAAAAAAAAGGGCCTCCTCCTTCCTATTTTTTGAAAAACAGGACGCTAAACATGTTTTTATTTTTATTTGGCCTAACGCCTCCTGTACTGATAATATTGCACAAATGTTGCGTGTTCAGCCGTTCAATATAACAACATGTGAACCAATATTATTCAGAATTTACTGAGTGACTTTATATTTCCCCAAGACCGCAAGCCGAGGTTGGAATATAATGTCACAAGGGGATGAAGTATTGTTCTCAGATTTTGTTATCGTAGCCCTATCCAACGTTCTGTTTCCAAATCATCATGTTACGAGGAGAGCCGATGTTTCCCAGCGGTTATCTAAGAAGTAAATAGTTTAATTTACAGGTGAAAATAAGCTAGGTTATTGCAGTAAATATCTCTCTGACTGTGAGAAAATAAGCCTGGAAAATTTGGAGAGAGCGAAGCCACGCACGTGGTAGGTGCATTGCACGATGACAACAACTTTCCAGAAATTTCTCCAGGGCAGTTTTGATACCTTATAATCGATGTATGTGAATATATTGGATTCAACAAAGAATAGAGTTGGATTTCAGGAGAGGTGTCCATTCCAAAGTTATGGAATACTCTCGACACATTTCCCAGACTTTAACCTGTTGAATACAGTGTGATTTTGACATAGCAAATGTTTCCTGCAGTGCCCAACCGAAGTAATCTTGGACTTCTACTTCAACTTCTACTTCATTCTTGAAACTGGCTTCTTTCTCAGGTCAAAGGGGGGGGGGGGGGGGGGGGAAGGGCAGATAGTCGTTTGCTTATAAATGCATTTGTTTGTTTGTTTGTTTGTTTTACTTGGGCTATTCCATGTCTAGTTGAAACAGACTAGCACTAGCCACTGCCAATATATGACTTGTAGTCATCCCTGTTTCCTGGATAAGCAAATCTCGTTTATCTCCTCTTTTATCAGCCCTGTCTTGATAAGGCTGCTAGAGAGCTTGAAGATGTGTCTCGGTTCATCAAGTGCCTGTCAAGACGTACCCAGTCATGTGTTTGCATAACCAGGCGCATCTCCATTCACATCTGAAAGGTGCATTAGAAAGACCATAGGGTCATTCTCACATCAATTATTTAGAAACATTAGGCTGCCGGTGAGCTTAATCTAAAGATGTGTCTTGGTTCATCAAGTGTCTGTCAAGACGTACCCAGTCGTGTGTTTGCATAATCGGATGCACCTCCATTAGAATCCGAAAGGTACATTACAAAGACTATAGGGTCATTCACACATTAATTATTTATAAACATTAGGCTGCTGCATGCTGGTGAGCTTAATTTAACTGTCTCCATGCATCAAGTGCCTGTCAAGATATCTCCAGTCATGTGTTTGCATAACCGGCGCATCCATGTTAACATCTGAACGATGCAATAGAAATACCATAGGGTCATTCACACATCAATTATATAGAAACATAAGGTTGCTAATAAGCTTAGATGTGTCGCCATGCATCAAGTGCCTGTCAAGACATACCCA
>JAVYIG010014727.1:0-39892 GCA_035222895.1 Strongylocentrotus droebachiensis | reverse complement strand
GACGCCTCGTGTGCAAACGCTATGAGTGATTGACGATAACATCCTTTTTATGCAGGGCTTGGATTATCAATGGCCGTCTTCCCGGCCATGGTGTCAGTGATGTATGCTTTTGGGGACAGATACATGGTGCCTTTCTCAGTCGGCTCATTGGGTGGCGGGATGGGAATGATGATATTACCTCTGCTAACCCAGAAACTCCTGGAGGCCTACACTTGGCGAGGTGCTCTCCTCATCCTCGGGGCAATAAACCTACACGTGGTTTTATCTGGAGCGTTGTTTGAAAAATCCATATTGCAAAGCAAATCGCCACCTTCTCGATGTGATCTCCAAGAAACAACTCGGACTCGTGATGCCTCGTACAAGAAAGATTCTTCAACGAGCGATCTACAACGTAAGGGAAATGGCAACAGAGTGCAACACAACGCTTCACAAAGCGATTCATTGCCAATTCGGTGTTCCCGCAAGGCGGTGGAACTGTTTAGGGCTATTCGTCAAGGAGCGGGTATGGGGGTTTTCAGTGACTATCCTATAATCATGTATGCATTACTAGCTGCTTATCTTCATGGGATATCGTATGTTGGTTGGACCGTCTTCGTTATTTCGAATGCAGAAGCGAAAGGCTTTGATGAATCAATTGCTGTGTTTCTCTCTCTTCTTGGTGGAATAGGAAACATCATAGGACGCATTATGCCAGGACTCTTGAACTGTCTTAATAAAGACATGTTTTCTTCAAGGAATTCATTTATAATTTTCGGTATCATTGGTGCGTTACCGCTTTGTTTGAATGGGATAGCGTCTCGTTTCTCAACGCTATGCGTCTTTGCTACGCTCAGTGGTCTCGCATTTGGAGCGAAGACGATCGTCAAGAATACCACGGTGGTAGACGTAGTTCCGTCATCTTTTTCGCCAACGGTTCTTCCTGTCGCCATGATTTGTTCCGGGCTCGGTGAAATAACAGGTGGATGGTTGACAGGTAAGCTAGGAAATGAGAGAATAAGAATGGCTGCGTACCTTAAATCAATGTTCCCCATTGCTAACCAACCTTTTTGGCATTTTCTGCTAAGGTTTAATCGAATTTTGATACATGAATCCACCAAGGATCTAATTACTTGGTATGGGGCTTGTCATTGTTCAATACTCCCCTGACCGTCAACAAAAAAGTGTAAATTAATTACTAGATCTTGCATAGGCTGTCTTTCGTAGTTTGTATCTCGAGTAGGCATGTAGTTGAAACCACTCAATCCGTCTCCGTGGTCAAGTGGTTAGGGCATTAGTCATACAGATCAAAATCAAGCTATTACTTAGGTGATTGCAATCACTTAAGTCGATTCGACAACTAATGGTCGTTACTTTCCTACTAAAAGTCATTTTCAAGCCCTTTCGTTATGAGGGAAGTTCTAAATAAGTATTGTCTTTCAAATGCCGTTGGAATTTAACCTTTTCATTTTTGTTGGCCTGCAAATGGGACATAGTACCTTTAAGTCACATTTTGAAATGTGCTGTTATATAACATCAACGCCGGATCGAGTCTCTCGACATTTGATTTTCTTTTATTCGATTCTACAGGACGAATATTTGACCTAACTGGTTCCATGGACACAGCTTTTCTTTTCCTCGGATGTGTAGATATATTTAGCATCGTAGTTCTTTTGCTTAGCCTACTCCATGGAAAGATCCTTCACCTTAGATCATCATCTGAAGAAGCATTGCAAGATAAAACTCCGTAACTGAATGATGTTAAAAATATAGAAAATTATAGGACACATAGCGTTGCTTTCTGTTTTTGCAAAACTGTTGGAAAAAGTAATGCATAAAAGGTTATATGATTACTTACTGAAATATAATGTTCTTATTTCAGAGCAGTTTTGGTTTTCGTAAAGACCATAGCACTGATCAGAGTATTGTGAATTTTACTAAAAATTTTCTACATGAAATTAATAATGGCATGTTTTGTTATGGATTGTTTATTGATCTATCTAAGGCATTTGACACCATCGACCACCATATTTACTTTAAAAACTGTACCATTACGGTGTACGTGGTATACCTCATCAGTGGTTTTCTGATTATTTGTATAATATAAAACAATATGTGGTGGTCGATGTTGTCGAATCTGATTATATGGATGTAAATACTGGGGTTCCGCAAGGATCGGTTCTTAGACCACTTTTATTTATCATATATATTAATGATATAATCAGCTCATCCAAACTACTTATGTTTTCATTATTTGCTGATGATTCGGTTGCATATTATTCTCATTCTAATGTAGCACGCTTAGTTTCTATGTTAAATGAAGAGTTAATCAAATTGAATGATTGGTTTAAATGTAATAAATTATTTTTGAATTATAATGGTCCAAAAGACCAAAACGCTCATTTATCTATTCCGCCCTTTACAATAATGAATTAAGTTAGAGAACAACAATTATTATTCATTTGCACGATATATGTCTAGTTTACGAAAGCACTATATATTTATCACTCGGTAGTCTCCAGTTGCATATTATTAGTCAGACATGTATAAATCTATGTAGTCTATTCCTTTTATGTTAGTTATAGTTTCTTCGTTATAATTACTTAGTACATATTTGTTATCGTCTTGTTTACTTTATTTAGGTTGAGTCGAGTTAAATATTGGCTATCTTCGTAATTCAGCAGTTATACTTTTCGAGTAGTTGTTATTAAGTTAATAGTTACTATACTTTATCCATTCGAGTGAATGATAAGTCTTTGTTTGGTTAAATATTGAAAACGGTCATGTTGTTGATATTTACTTTGCCATTTCATATAATGGCTAAGTGTGGATGTAAACCTATATATTAGTAGGATAGGAACTATAGAAGTGTATTTGTGTTTTGATTTTGTAAGTTTGTTTGTTGAATACGAATATTCAATTATGTTTTATACAGTGCGTCCCAGAAAAAACGAAACCGAGAAGTATCGATGTTTTATCATAACTTAATCACAACCATAATTAATGAATGATACATATTTGGAAAGCTTAGAGTCTCCTCTTTCAGTTGATGCTACTCAGATGATGCATATTTTACGCATGAGTGATTAAAAGCAATTTGAAGGAAGGAAACCAAAAAGACATTTGGCGGGCGGTATCTGAATTTCGAAGAAAAATTTACATTTCTAGAAAGTTGAGTTTCTGCCCTTTCATATGACACCTCAATCAGGAAAAATGAGCGAGGAATAACAAAGTTCTGTTTGTTTAAAGTAGCCCTTACATTTTCATAATTTTAACAAACGAATTCGTTTTCACTGGGTGCCTGCCGTAGCAAAAAGCAGATTTGACAACAGACTTAACTCCGTTTCGTTGACAATCAGCCATGCATTAAAACTCTCATCTACGGCTGATTGTCAACGAAACGGAGTTAAGTCTTTTGTTAATTTCGTTTATTGATACGGCAGGCAGCCAGTGAAAACGAATTCGTTTAATAAAATTAATGAAATGCAAGCACTACTTCAAACAAACAGAACTTTGTCATTCCTCGCTCATTTTTCCTGATTGAGGTGTCATATGAAAGGGCAGAAACTCAACTTTCTAGAAATGTGAATTTTTCTTCGAAATTCAGATACCGCCCGCCAAATGTCTTTTTGGTTTCCTTCCTTCAAATTGCTTTTAATCACTCATGCGTAAAATATGCATCATCTGAGTAGCATCAACCGAAAGAAGAGACTCTAAGCTTTCCAAATATGTATCATTCATTAATTATAGTTGTGATTAAGTTATGATAGAACATCGATACTTCTCGGTTTCGTTTTTTCTGGGACGCACTGTATATATTATTACTTGTTATTAAAGCAGTCCGTGTCACGAGTTTAACCATCACACATCTCTTCTTCGCCTCCTGTTTTACAGACTCGTCTCATCTCTATTTTGGGTACCCTACTCTTACAAAAGTAACGAGGGCTACAGTTTAATGATATTATTTACTTGAATGATACTGCTTGTAATAAGCAACCAGGGGATCGGCGGCATTAAGTGCTCTCCGAGGGACTTGGTATTAATAAGGATTAAAATGCTTTATCAAAGGGCACTAGACATCGATTTGGTTTCGAACAATATGTCCACTGCTCTCCAACTGAGCCACAGCGCAGTCTTTGTGAAAGTTTTTGTTGGGGGGTTAAAAAATAATAGAGGCGATTCCATGTTAACCAGCGTTTTTCAACCTTGTTATATAGTCACGGCACCCTTTTGAAAAATAAAGAGTTTCGCGTTCCCCATTAAAAAAAGATGAATATATAACACACAAATAGTATATCATAAACTTAATTGCCACGTATGAACACGTACACACACTTAAGAATGCAATAATATCTGAAATTGTATTCCCATGTTCATTCATTAACACAACAATTAAATAACATTTTTATAACAATATTCTTGTATTAACCCTTCTCGTGCTACACATACATATTTTTAAATATTTAAGTTACAAACCACATACTTTAAATAGGCGATTCATAAGAGAAGATCAGTTAAAGCATTTAAAAGTAATCTGTTCTGTCATTTCTGTATGTTCTATTATACTTTTTTCCCTTTTTGTATTATACAGATACTTTTATGTGATCTATTTTTTTGTGTTTTTGTCTCACCATTTTGCCTCGAGCATTTGATTTCAAGTTAGCGAGGGGCCTCTTGATGGCTTATGTATGGTGATGGTATGCCAAGTCTTTCTGTCTACAGTCAGTCTTGATGCATCTGTAAGCCTTGGTATGGATCTTGCTTTGCAGTCCTCTGAGATGCAGTCAAGCCATCTTTTGGATGGACGGCCACTGGGGTGATTTCCTGTAACATTTCCTTCAACAGCAATTTCGGGGTATCTTGTGGGTTTCATTCTTAGGACGTGGCCAAAATATATGACTCTTTTAATAGAGACTTTGTCCATAACATCTTGATCGAAGTTGAGGGATTCTTTGATGTATGTGTTTTTGGATCTCGTCTAGTCTTGTCTACCCCATTATGTGATGGCATGATTATATATAGTTTTTGAATAATATTATATCTTATTAATCTTTTCTTTGGATTTATTCTTGAGAGCTGTTTTGAAATTGCTATTTATATGATGGGCTTCTAATGTAATTTGAATGTCATTCAGCTCTCGGACTGCTATTTTCAGTATTGGTAATAGTCTAAATCATTAAATACCCTATCCGATGAAAATACAACTTAATATGAATGGAAAACTTAATGAATGTAGAATACAAATATAAAGGAATCAAAATATTTACCCTTTAATTATTGCACAAAAACTAAATTAAAACCTCATTTTCCGCACCCCTCCAGATTACGGGTCAACAGGACTCAAATTTGCCGAAGTTACAGTGACGACATAACGTGTGGACCTCGCTCGTGATGCACGGTGCATAACGCCGCTTAACTTGCTATGGACAGAAAGTATTTGTCAGTCAAATCCTGTCTTCCCCTCCTCCTGTTCTTGTTCTGATAAACATCCCATTGTTTGTAAAAACTTAATGTATTCTTCTCGCTTCTCGGTCTATCCTCCCCGCGCTGTTTTGCTTCGTAACAGGCGAGGATATTATCTTTCCAATCACTGTGGAATTAGCTTTGCGATGTACATCGCTACGGCACAGCCTGAACTTGCTTTTCAGAAATTTAAGGATTCTCCAATTTCAGCCATCACTTCCCCTTCCAATGAAAATAATCAACTTGAATAATGTTGTGTGAGACCCCGTTTACAGTGAGCAAAAGGCCAAATGCGAGGCCAAACTGGCCGCGCATTGAGCCCTGATCTGGAGGTAGTCGCGGCCTGGCCCGGCCTTTTCTCACTGTAAACGCACGCAGGGCCAAATGCGCGGCCAACTTTTACCCCAGAAGTGAAAGTTCGCCATGTATAAGAAATTGGGAAAAAGATTCACTGCAAATCGCGCGCAACCGGATCTGCACTGTGACCCCCTGCGGCGTCTTATTTTTTCGTACCACGGCGAGCCCAGATTGAGCTCGCGAGGGAAACCTGTAGGGTGGTCAATAGGCTGATAGTAATACAATTCAATCTGTCATCAACTCATCGTTAGCTCAATCGGTAAGGACAGCGTGTTACTAATAGAACCTTGGAGTTGCCGTGAGGGTTCAAATCTCAGTTTATTTTTTTTGTTTACCTTTATAAATAGTGAGGCAAAAATAATCAAAGTCTAATTGTTTGTGACCTCTTTGCAAGCTTATGTAGCTTGTTATGTATGAAAATGAGTTCATACTGGAATCTGGGCTCGCCGTGGTACGAAAAAATAAGACGCCGGTCCGCGCCTTCCAAATAATCGTTTGTTTACATGCAGAGCGCCACTCTGACAATAATATTGAAAGGTTAAAGTTTAGGCGGCGGCCGAGCCTACCACTGTAAACGCACAAAATTGCGGGGCCGAGTAGGCCTGGCTCGGCCGCGGCCCGGCCCGGCCCTGGCCCTTTTCTCACTGTAAATGGGGTCCCCGTCACACAGAGGGGATGCATGGGGAACGCACGGCCAGCGCATTGGAAATTTGCAATTTTGGCCAGTGCGTTGTCGTTCGCTAGGTGTGCATCATTATTCGTTACTCGCGCGCTGGACCCACGCTATGCGTTCGCCGTCATTCGCTGTGTGCGTTGGGATTTTTTGAGCATGCTCAAAAGTATGCGCGGAGCTCGACGCATGAATGTACATGCCAAAAGGACGCCAGACACGCGCAGAGCGCGCTAGACCAGCGCCAGACATACGCCGAGCATACGCCCTGTATACGCACAGCGCGCTAGCTACACGCTGTGCATTTTGTGTCAGCTTGCTAGCTTTTCCATAATCATGACAAAAGTTAGGCACACGGCCTTTTCCGATTTCCAATGCGCGGGCCGTGCGTCGTCTATGTGTGACCACCTCTGTTGAGAACGCGGTGCATGTGTTGACCATTCGTCCAGCGCGCTAGCAACACACTGTGCATTCGTGGAAGTTGTTATCATGTGCGCTCTGTGTAAGGTCTTTTTGGGCACTGTAAGCGCCCTGTATGCGCTCAGCGCGCTAGCAACACGCTATGCATTTGGTGTCAGCTCGCTGTAGCTTCGACAAAAGTTGGGCGCACGACAACGCACTGGCCAAAATTGCAAATTTCCAATGCGCTGGCCGTGCGTTCCCCATGCGTCCCCTCTGTGTGACCGGGCCTTAAGACTTGCCCATTCTGCCCGTGTCGTTTTTGCTAGTCGGGTGGGAGCGTTTCTGTTTTGGGGGCAACGAATCGTCTTGTTTCTCTAATAATAAAATGAAATGTCAAAGATTCCGCGCTTCGCGCGGGGATGGGGGGGGGGGAGAATTTGATTCAGACGAGGATTAAGAATCGAGAACGGTACAACGAATCGTATTCTTTCTCTAATGATTTAATGAAAGGTAAAAGCTTCTGCGCTTCGCGCGGGTGGGAGAAAACTGTATTTAGACGAGGATTATTTTCGAGAACAGTACAACGAATCGTCTTCTTTCTCTAATAATTTAATGAAACGTCAAAGCTTCGGCGCTTTGCGGAGGAGGGAGGGGGAAATCGCCCCTCCCTGCACCCCCCCCCCCTCATTACGTCAATGCTGGTCACCATTACGTACCAATATTTGGCTCACATAATTTCAAATTTGGCCCCCCACCCCTTAAGAAATCCTGGATCCGCGCCTGCACAACACTCACACAAAAACTAAAAGACGAATGATATTAATATAGTCAGCAAAAATATGATTATTGTTTGGGCAATTGTGTATGTTTGAAATTTGAATGATTGCAATCATAATTTTCTAATTCTCACGTCGCGATATTTATTCGTGCATCGGAACGGACAGAGCCAGGATTATCATTCTCTCCCGTCATCATTCATGCTGCCTGAACTTGAAAGAATTTATATTTTGTCAGGAATGTCAGTCAAATCCTTTTGTTTCTCCTCCCTTGACTTGGTTCTAATAAACAATCCATATGTATCTGGTCATGCTCAGACTGCAACCGTGAACTGGCTTTGACGTTGTCAACATTTCTTTGTCAACATTTCTTTAGACTTTTCGGTATAAACGGTGGATTGTGTGGTTTCACTTTGGATGCATGAGCTATGATGCACGAGGCGTTGACGCCTTGAGGTCTTAAAGTGTAACATGGTCACATGATCTTAAAATACAAGTCCACTCCACTGAAAAGTTGAGCTGATTAGATAGACAAAAATTTTAAAAGCCCAAATATAACTTGATTTTGGAAAATGGTGCTCAGACTTATTTTTGTTTTTGATGAGCAAAAATAAAGTTAATAATCGAGCCTGTTCTCCCCCACAATGCATTTTTGTGACGTAGGGTCCTCACAACACAAATTCGTAATGTAACCAAATGTAATAAACTTCTTTGTGAAGTGCCTCGATACAAAATATTTCATTCACCTGATAAGTATAATGAAATCTTATTATTCTTACCAGGTAAATGAAATATTTTGAATAGAGGCACTTCACAAAGACGTATGCATTAAATTTGGTTACATACGAAAAACTATTGTACGGCCGTAGGCGCTATTTAAAATTTATTAAAATTTACCGGTAGCACCCGTAAATTTTTAAAAGCATGTTTTTGTATTACCAATTAGCTTAGCTGAAAGGTTTACAAGTGTGTGTGTCCAAAGCCCCTTAGATATATCACAACAGGATCCTCATTATACCCCCTCCAATGAATCTGTCTTTTTCGCTCATATAACCACAAGAATTGTTTAACCTCAAGAATGTAGCGAGTTTGTAGTACAGCGTCACAGCCATGAAAAGCCGAGCAAGGTCACACAATAGTCCACTAATCTTCACACAATCAGACAGTGTGTCAATATGAGAAAAACAATTTTTTTTCGAAAATCAACCATGAGATATTTGTACAGACTTTTAAAGGGATCCCCAAAAATGCATTTACAAATGACAGTAGGTTGTGGAGAAGCACCCAGCGCTATGGCCTGAGTGTACTTTTCTTCATATAGTCCAGTAGACGGTACCATGGACCATGTACATGACCTGGAAAAGTTGATAAGTACAAGGTTTTTTTGTTGATTCGTGTTCTAGATGGGTATTGACGTAAATTCAGCTTGGTTGCCAGCTTGGCAACCTTGAGCAACTTTTTTTATAGCCTAATTAGCATAATCATCTAATTATCATATGTGCAATATGTAATAATGTTGCTAATCTCAATCCAGGAAGCCTGAAAACATGGATAATACGACTTTTCAAGGGTTTTCTATGACGAGGAATTCATTTATGACACCAGTTTTTATTTTTAAGTAATGCAATTGTCTTAAAAAGCATAATTAGCATAATGAGCTAATTAGGATATGTTCAAAATGTGGACTTCATTGTCATTGCTTATCTATAAACCCTGAAAATGGTGCAATGCAACATTGTAAATCACTTTTGAAAGACGACACATTAATTCATGAGAAGATATTCCATGTAGATATAGTATACTTAGCTTAATTAGCATATATGTGCAATATGTTATCTTGTTGCTAATCTTAATCAAAAAAGCCTGAAAACATGGATAATATGACTTTTCCAGGGTATTTCATGACGAGGGATTAATTGACACCAGTTTTTATTTTTAATCAATACAAATGTCTTAAAAAGCATAATTAGCATAATATGTACAATATATGGACTTCATTATCATTATTTATCTATAAAGCTTAAAAATGGTGTAAAGCAACATTGTAAATCACTTTTGAAAGATTAATCATTAATTCATGCGAAGATATTTCATGTAGATGTAGTATAATTAGCCTAATTAGCATAATAATTTAATTAGCATATATGTGCAGTATGTAATAATGTTGCTAATCTTAATCCAGGAAGACTGAAAATATGGATAATATGGCTTTTCCAGGGTTTTCCATGAGAGGCTTTCATTTGTGACACCAGTTTTTTATTTTTTAAGTAATGCAATCGGCTTTAATAAGCCTAATTATTATATATGTAGAATATCAATTATTTGGGACTCTATTTAGCTTCACAAATTGTATGTCCAATGTGGTGGTATCTTGGTCGCAAGGCAATGTTGTCGAACCTCATGAAATGTCTAGGAAATGACGGGGTCATCGTACGCATTGAAGGTTGGGCTTCAGTCATTGGATTTAGAGAGACTGTCGGAAACACACTGAAGATGGTTAAAGCAGATGATAGTGAAGGAATTGATGATGTGGTGAGACAGGTACGTGCATAGGCCAGGGATGTTGAATACAACAGTGCGAACTATGATCTGTCTATGTTTACCGGAACCCAGAACCGTTGAGAGTACAAGCCCGACGTTGCACAAGCTTGTGGCAGAATTCCCCGAATAGTCATATTATCCATGTTTTAAGGCTTCCTGGATTAAGATTAACAACATTATTACATATTGCACAATTATATGCTAATTAAATTATTATGCCAATTAGGCTAATTACACTACATCTACATGGAATATCTTCTCATGAATTAATGATTAGTCTTTCAAAAGTGATTTACAATGTTGTATTGCACAATTTTTAGGCTTTATAGATAAACAATACAATAAAGTCCAAATATTGTACACATGCTTATTAGTTCATTATGCTCATTGTGCTATTTAAGACAATTGTATTACTTTGAATAAAAAACTGGTGTCATAAATGAATTCCTCGTCATAGAAAACCCTTGAAAAGTCGTATTATTTATGTTTTCAGGCTTCCTGGATTGAGATTAGCAACATTATTACATATTGCACATATGATAATTAGATGATTATGCTAATATGGCTATTAAAAAAGTTGCTCAAGGTTGCCAAGCTGGCAACCAAGCTGAATTTACCTCAATACCCATCTAGAACACAAATCAACAAGAAAACCTTGTACTTATCAACTTTTCCAGGTCTGAAAAACTTCTACAGGACTAATATGTGTTTCTTTATAAGAGTTGAATATGAGTTCATCTGATATTTAAAAATGTTTCTGTTTGAGTAATCCCCAAAAATGTATTTACAAATGACATTAGGTTGTTGAGAAGCACCCAGCGCTATGTTTTTGTTTGGGTTTGTAAACAGAGAGGTGCCTTGCACTTTTATGCATTGTTCTTGGGCGCACTGTATAGTTAGACCAGGGACGTGAATACGAAGAACTGGATCTATTAATATGACGAACAAAGAAAGCGGACAAAATAAACAGTTCCTTCGGTAGATAAAGGAACATCCCTTCACTGCTATTATGTAAAAAGGTGAATATGCATGTGACACCTGTTCTACACATTTTTACATAATAGCAGTGAAGGGATGTTCCTTTGTCTACCTGAGGAACTGTATATTTTGTCCGCTTTCTTTGTCAGTCATATTCATAGTGGGAATCAAGTCGCTCTCCTTTGACCCCATGCTCCAAGCCGCCGAAAAGTTATGAGCTAATCTGCAACTGTTGACCAGGTGGTGAGATAAAAGAGCGCATGAAATTTCAGGAATTAGAATTCCTACATCAGAAAATGATATCACAGCAACTGTTGGCTTTCCCTCTCAATGATTTCTCATCCATTGTTGAATGTGTAAAGAGTAGAACAAGCGAATCAAAACTTGTGTTATTTCATCCTTTTTTTAACTTCAAAAATAAAAAAAACACCCTAAAACACGCATTAGCAAACTTAAAGTATTGAAGATTGTAAATCATTGACTAGTAAATAACGGGACATTAAAACATGCACACATTAGCGCATTATCCCAAAATATTGAGTTTTTGTCAGGATTTAATTTTTCTTTTGCCAACTCTGGCACACAAATTATAGGAAGGACGGAGTACTAAATTTGAAAATTTGTTTGATGCACTATTCCTAAAACAATCCCAATATAAAGTTTTTGATTTACACTGAAATTTTGCCGGCAATTTCATATTCTATAATAAATGTAAAACTGGTGCCTGGCTTCCGAAAATCCCCGCAGTGGAAGCGCGGCTCGGAGCATGGAACTTCAAAGCCAAGTGGAATGTTCCACATTCCATTGTTACGCTTAAGAACTCTAGAATGCGTTTGAGTAAATTACCAGAGTTTCGCCTCCTTTCTTTCACCTCCCTGGTTAGACTGAACTCAAAATATCTGGTGCAGGGTAGCACCGTATTATAATATTACATGTAATATTGATATTATATCTACCAAAGTGTACTGCCCCACTTTTGGACAGTTCAGACATGTAAGCCAAAACTTGCCCAGAAGCTTGAAAGAAACATTTGTCATTATCAAACGATAATGTTTATATTTTGGTTTATAAATATTGCAGAACTTGGACGTTTATAATAATAATAATAATAATAGCTCGTTCTTATATAGCGCTTTTCAGGACCGGAGGCCCTCACAAAGCGCTTTTACAGATAAGTATATTATTACCCCGGTCATTGGATTCAGGCTTACCCGCACACAATAATAATAATAATAATAAACAATATTTATAAGGCGCTTAATACTGGTGTCTCTAAGCGCACCATATTCTGACTTAACAATTATTTACCAAAACTTATAATAAACACACAACTTATACATCTGTTCTTTATTCAAAAAATCATGAATATATAATAATACAAAAATAAGATAAGAGTGAGATCAAACATACATACAAGAGGTCAAACATAGGATCAAACATAGGATCGAACAAACAAACAAAAACAAAAACAATGTATGTACATTCTCCACTCCCTGGGGAGTATTTCAGCCAGGCGTCATTTTTTACATGCGCACACTTGCTAATCTAACCACATTAGCTTTCGCATCCTACTGGGTACCCATTTAACACCTGGGTGGAGAGTGGCAAATGTAGATCAATGTCTTGCCAAAGGACATTAGTGCTGCGGCGGGACTTGAACCACGGACCTTGTGATCCACAGCCGGTGACTTATCCACTCGTCCACAACACCTCTACGTTTGATTGCCCTTCTCATGATTATGATCATTCTCAAAAACTGATGAATAATAATTAATGTTAGAAAAACCGGTGAATCTGTGGTTGGGTGTATTGTGTGATTTGGAATTTTATTTCCAATATTTCATACCTCGTACAGGATTTTCTTAAAGATATCACTTTACCATGTTCGCATTACAGTAAGCGATAGATACATAGTCATACACATAACCAAAAGACAAAAACGGGAGGGAGCAAACGTGAAAGAACAGTAGCTAAAAAGGAAAGAGGGAGAGAGGGAGAGTTTTGTTATATATAAAACCAAGAATTTTTAAGAGGTGGAGTCCCATCTAGCTCATTCCATTTGTACCATATTCGATGCCGCCAGGAGAAAATATATTAGGCATGAGCTTAACTTGATCTTCCTAGCATATACGTAGACAAAAGATTGCTGCCTAGCTGCAAACTAACGGACCACTTTCAACCATAGAAAACGGCAGCTGCTTGGAATAAATTAGTTACATCAGTATTATTTTTCTCGCTAATTTTTAATTCTTACTATACTCTTTTTGATATTAGTGACAATTTCCTAGCTTATCGCGAACTCAAATGGCACAGATTAAACTGAAAGTTCAAATTACATAGATACATCCACCACCAACTTTATATCGAAACGAGAAACTGGAAGCTGTGGGTACTAGATAGCAAATATGTATTATTTGATATTATTTGTTAATCTGCTTGTTTTATATTTTGTATTGCAGAGTTACATTCTCCTCTTTTTAGTTCACAGATATCAACTTATTTAACATTCCGCTTTCATGGCAACGGCAATTATTCTTTGATTGATTACAGTTAGGCCTATACCCTTCAATTCATATAACAAAGTGTAATCACGGCTACCTAATAAAACATATAGTGAATGATAGGGTGTAACATTTTTGTACAGCAAGGGTGTAATATTTTTCCCTCAGCGCTGCTCTCTTTGGAAAATAGTTAAGCACTTCGGCAGTCCAAACCAGTTATATTACACGCCCTACCAGTCAATATCTGTATAATATATTTGTAGACCAATGTAGCAATCTACATTTTCCATGTCTATTGTTGTTGGTTAACGTACCTCCAATTCTATATACACATCTGTCTGATAAGGCGCCTACGCGGGGGGGGGGGGGGTTGGTGGTGAAAGCCCCCCTCAAATTTGTTTTTTGTGTGGGTTTTGGAGGAAACCCCTAATTTTTTTAATTTTTTTATTAAAAAATAAATAAATATATATATATGCTAATGGGTGACCTAAAAGGATGACCTTAACCCCCCCCCCCCCCCCCCCAACGGAACGAAATGTCGATCGGTCAAATTTTCAAATTTCGGGGAAAGAACAAAAAATGTCCCCCCCCCCCCCCCGCTCATTCAGCGGCTGGATGAGTCGTTGCGACATTTTCAGCGCGATTTTAAAAATTTATAACCCCCCCCCCCCCCCTTCGAAAAAATCCTGTGTACTCGCCTGTGTGGGAGACAAAAGAAGGGTATACTATTTGATTCACCGCTTGGTTCAACTTTCATCACGTGTGTACCAAAACGTGTAGAGGTCTACATTTTGTTTGAGGAGATTTGTTGGAATAACGAGGCGACTGTGGGTCAAGTGCATTCCGGCGTCTGTCGGATTCCGCTATTTTTAAATGAAAACGTGTGAGTAGGATATTATAGCAAGATTAAAATTCAGGAGGAGGAGGAGGAGGGTACGATCAAGGAGGCAATAACACGAATTGAAGAGAAAGATGGCAAACAAATTCCTTATCGTTCTTGGTGCTTGGTTGGTACAATTTCTCGAGGTAGGGACGATGAAGTCTTTCGCTGTCCTTCTTAGTCATATTGTCAGAGACCTTGAATCCACCACAGGAAGACTAGGGATGTACATTGGACTGTACCATGCAGTCACCGTGATGTCAGGTAATTAACAGACATAATTTGATTGATTCAATTGTCTTAAATATCTTAACCCATAGCGTATTGAGAGAGAAAGTTGTGACATGCGCATTATCATTGTATGTAGGAGGGAACTGTTTGGAGCCTTTGATTACGTATATAGCTTACCCAATGGATACTGGTGTCTCTCATTTCCATAGGTTTAATACCGGACATATCTGATTCCCATTGGGTAGCGACTTAATAATAAATTTCCCTGCCATGGGTGGAATTTCGAACCTAAAAAAATTCATATCATTCACAAAGGGTAGACAAAGGCTAGAGGTGTGGTGGTATAGTATAGTAGTAAACGTTCACTTGACTCTCGATTCAAGGGTCGGGGGTTCGAATCCCAGCCCGGCACTCATGCCTTTTGGCAAGACATAAATCCACATTTGTCACTCTCCGCCCAGGTACTAAATGGTCATCTGGCAGGATGTGTTACTTGAAATGCACTTTGCGCTGATTATGGCTGGCATAGCTATAAAGCCGGGGTAATAACATCGAAACTTCTTTGGAAGCGCATATGGATGTTATATCATAATGTGATATGCGCTATACAGCTACTAGTAGACCAGCCAAAAATAAAACAAGAATTTAGGAAAAGATTCCATGTCATTTGAGGATAATGAATGGCATCCATTCTCGAACTCTTGCAAAAAAAATCTGAACCAACAATAGCATTTGTAGTATTAAAAGGAAATTCGCCAGGCACCCAGTGTTATCTTATTGGATAGAATGGAGCAATGTTTTTATCTCTATTACAGGTATTGTTGTAAAGACGCTTCTTGATCGGTATTCCCCTCGCTCCCTATCTATGCTTGGTGGATTGATAGGCTCTCTAGGCCTTATGATATGCTCTGAAGTTAAGAGATTCTTTATAAGCTAAATAAACACGATTTTGCTTTAAACAAAAGAACGCGGCAGTTTGTAATATGTGAAACGAATTGCCACTTAATATTAGATTTTCAGGGGATTTGGCGAAATTTAAACGCGGACTAAATAATTTTCCAAAGACGGAACAAGGTATTTCATATTCTGAAATTAATTCAACCAGGTGTATCATTATTATATGTGTATCAATTTCTTTAGGTTTGAGCTAACGATTCAGCCATTTTTGTTGGTATACATACGTTCATTATTATTTTTTTTCATATTATGTAATGTCCCTAAACTTCCTTATTTCTGTTGTTTATTTTGCATATTATTAACCTGTTATTGTTTGTGTGTGTGTTTATATTTTGTTTTTTTAAATTTGGTTTACCTCTTTATCAATTTGTTCATGTAACTTTGTAAAGGATCCCATTGAAAACCGATTTTTATAGAAAGGGGCCATCCTTTTTGAATAATTGAAATTGATGAATAAATGAGTAAATAGATCACATACTAAAACCTACAAGAGATTATCAGAAGGGCAATTCAATACCTATTTTACTATCCATTGAAATCGTGTTGGGATCAGGACATATAAATAAATCACCAGAAATGACATTTGGCGCTCTTTGGTTCCTCCTTGGCCAACTGTGCGACGCCTCGTGTGCAAACGCTATGAGTGATTGACGATAACATCCTTTTTATGCAGGGCTTGGATTATCAATGGCCGTCTTCCCGGCCATGGTGTCAGTGATGTATGCTTTTGGGGACAGGTACATGTTGCCTTTCTCAGTCGGCTCATTGGGTGGCGGGATGGGAATGATGATATTACCTCTGCTAACCCAGAAACTCCTGGAGGCCTACACTTGGCGAGGTGCTCTCCTCATCCTCGGGGCAATAAACCTACACGTGGTTTTATCTGGAGCGTTGTTTGAAAAATCCATATTGCAAAGCAAATCGCCACCTTCTCGATGTGATCTCCAAGAAACAACTCGGACTCGTGATGCCTCGTACAAGAAAGATTCTTCAACGAGCGATCTACAACGTAAGGGAAATGGCAACAGAGTGCAACGCAACGCTTCACAAAGCGATTCATTGCCAATTCGGTGTTCCCGCAAGGCGGTGGAACTGTTTAGGGCTATTCGTCAAGGAGCGGGTATGGGGGTTTTCAGTGACTATCCTATAATCATGTATGCATTACTAGCTGCTTATCTTCATGGGATATCGTATGTTGGTTGGACCGTCTTCGTTATTTCGAATGCAGAAGCGAAAGGCTTTGAATCAATTGCTGTGTTTCTCTCTCTTGTTGCTGGAATAGGAAACATCATAGGACGCATTATGCCAGGACTCTTGAACTGTCTTAATAAAGACATGTTTTCTTCAAGGAATTCATTTATAATTTTCGGTATCATTGGTGCGTTACCGCTTTGTTTGAATGGGATAGCGTCTCGTTTCTCAACGCTATGCGTCTTTGCTACGCTCAGTGGTCTCGCATTTGGAGCGAAGACGATCGTCAAGAATACCACGGTGGTAGACGTAGTTCCGTCATCTTTTTCGCCAACGGTTCTTCCTGTCGCCATGATTTGTTCCGGGCTCGGTGAAATAACAGGTGGATGGTTGACAGGTAAGCTAGGAAATGAGAGAATAAGAATGGCTGCGTACCTTAAATCAATGTTCCCCATTGCTAACCAACCTTTTTGGCATTTTCTGCTAAGGTTTTAATCGAATTTTGATACATGAATCCACCAAGGATCTAATTACTTGGTATGGGGCTTGTCATTGTTCAATACTCCCCTGACCGTCAACAAAAAAAGAGTAAATTAATTACTAGATCTTGCATAGGCTGTCTTTCGTAGTTTGTATCTCGAGTAGGCATGTAGTTGAAACCACTCAATCCGTCTCCGTGGTCAAGTGGTTAGGGCATTAGTCCTACAGATCCAAATCAAGCTATTACTTAGGTGATTGCAATCACTTAAGTCGATTCGACAACTAATGGTCGTTACTTTCCTACTAAAAGTCATTTTCAAGCCCTTTCGTTATGAGAGAAGTTCTAAATAAGTATTGTCTTTCAAATGCCGTTGGAATTTAACCTTTTCATTTTTGTTGGCCTGCAAATGGGACATAGTACCTTTAAGTCACATTTTGAAATGTGCTGTTATATAACATCAACGCCGGATCGAGTCTCTCACATTTGATTTTCTTTTATTCGATTCTACAGGACGAATATTTGACCTAACTGGTTCCATGGACACAGCTTTTCTTTTCCTCGGATGTGTAGATATATTTAGCATCGTAGTTCTTTTGCTTAGCCTACTCCATGGAAAGATCCTTCACCTTAGATCATCATCTGAAGAAGCATTGCAAGATAAAACTCCGTAACTGAATGATGTTAAAAATATAGAAAATTATAGACCTATAGCGTTGCTTTCTGTTCTTGCAAAACTGTTGGAAAAAGTAATGCATAAAAGGTTATATGATTACTTACTGAAATATAATGTTCTTATTTCAGAGCAGTTTTGGTTTTCGTAAAAACCATAGCACTGATCAGAGTATTGTGAATTTTACTAAAAATATTCTACATGAAATTAATAATGGCATGTTTTGTTATGGATTGTTTATTGATCTATCTAAGGCATTTGACACCATCGACCACCATATTTTACTTTAAAAACTGTACCATTACGGTGTACGTGGTATACCTCATCAGTGGTTTTCTGATTATTTGTATAATATAAAACAATATGTGGTGGTCGATGTTGTCGAATCTGATTATATGGATGTAAATACTGGGGATCCGCAAGGATCGGTTCTTGGACCACTTTTATTTATCATATATATTAATGATATAATCAGCTCATCCAAACTACTTATGTTTTCATTATTTGCTGATGATTCGGTTGAATATTATTCTCATTCTAATGTAGCACGCTTAGTTTCTATGTTAAATGAAGAGTTAATCAAATTGAATGATTGGTTTAAATGTAATAAATTATTTTTGAATTATGAAATAACTAAATATGTGATTTTTCACACAAAGACATTTTTTTTCCAAATTTCACCAATCCTGTTAGAATAGCGAATGTAACTATTGAACGAGAACTAAGTGTTATATTTTTAGGTACTAATATTTAAGAAACTCTAGATTGGAAATGTCATATTGATTATGTTTGTTCTAAGATTTCTAGAAGTATTGGTGTCTTGTCTAGGCTAAAGAATGTTCTCTCAAGGAACATATTATTAAATATTTACAATTCAACACTTCTTCCCCACTTAAATTATTGCAGTATCATTTGGGGTAATACTTACAAAACAAAATTGTTCAAGATTTACATGTTACAGAAACGTGCAGCTCGGTTAATAACAAATAGTCATGTCTCCAAGTTTACCATTATTTATTTAACTGAAAATTATTCCTGTATATGATTTGATCAAACTTAATACATGCATATTTATGTTTAAATTTCATAACAACCTGTAACCATCTGTTTTTAATAATAGTCAAAGTCTAAACTTACATCACCCACTCTGTCGTTCAAATTCACTGTATAATTCTATCTAATTTGTTGAGGGAATAGAATTCCTTGAATCGTGACCTAAGATCCAGTTCTACAATTACCGTTAGGTACTTCTCTTTCCCATCTTTCTTCTACTTTTATCTCTTTCTTTCCTATTTTTTGCTCCTTTCTTTTCTTTCTCTGTAACCTTCTTTATGGATGTGTGTGTGTGTGTGTGTTGATGTGCGCGTGGGTACTTGTATTATCCAAGTATTTTAATATTTATTGACAATTTATGTGCATTATCTCGTTATTTTTTGTATGCAGGGCCCCGATTACAAGCAGATTCCTGTTTCTAAAGGGTCCTAACCATTATATTGTATATTATATATTGTATTTTCATTGTAAATTGTTTTATACTGGTTGAATAAATGAAATGAAAATAAACTCCGTGGTTATTACGTATGGTAGCGGCGGATGGTTTAATGATATGATTTACTTGAATGATACTGCTTGTAATAAGCAACCAGGGGATCGGCGGCATTAAGTGCTCTCCAAGGGACTTGGTATTAATAAGGATTAAAATGCTTTATCAAAGGGCACTAGACATCGATTTGGTTTCGAACCCTATGTTCACTGCTCTCCAACTGAGCCATAGCGCAGTCTTTGTGAAAGTTTTTGTTGGGGGTTAAAAAATAATAGAGGCGATTCCATATGTTAACCAGCGTTTTTCAACCTTGTTATTTAGTCACGGCACCCTTTTGAAAAATAAAGAGTTTCGCGTTCCCCATTAAAAAAAGATGAATATATAATACACAAATAGTATATCATAAACTTAATTGCCACGTATGAACACGTACACACACTTAAGAATGCGATAATATCTGAAATTGTATTCCCATGTTCATTCATTAACACAACACTTAAATAAAAAATGTATAACAATATTCTTGTACTAGCCCTTATCGTGCTACACATACATATTTTTAAATATTTAAGTTACAAGCCACATACTTTAAATAGGCGATTCATAAGAAAAGATCAGTTAAAGCCTTCAAAAGTAATCTTTAAAACATATCTATTTAATTCAGCATATAATTAATTGTTCTGTCATTTTCTGTATGTTCTATTTTACTTTTTTCCCTTTTTGTATTATACAGATACTTTTATGTGATCTATTTTGTTGTGTTTTTGTCTCACCATTTTGCCTCGAGCATTTGATTTCAAGTTGGCCAGGGGCCTCTTGATGGCTTATGTATGGTGATGGTATGCCAAGTCTTTCTGTCTGCAGTCAGTCTTGATGCATCTGTAAGCCTTGGTATGGATCTTGCTTTGCAGTCCTCTGAGATGCAGTCAAGCCATCTTTTGAGTGGACGGCCACTGGGTTGATTTCCTGTAACATTTCCTTCAACAGCAATTTCGGGGTATCTTGTGGGTTTCATTCTTAGGACGTGGCCAAAATATATGACTCTTTTAATAGAGACTTTGTCCATAACATCTTGATCGAAGTTGAGGGATTCTTTGATGTATGTGTTTTTGGATCTCGTCTAGTCTTGTCACCCCCATTATGTGATGGCATGATTATATATAGTTTTTGAATAATATTATATCTTATTAATCTTTTCTTTGGATTTATTCTTGAGAGCTGTTTTGAAATTGCTATTTATATGATGGGCTTCTAATGTAATTTGGATGTCATTCAGCTCTCGGACTGCTATTTTCAGTATTGGTAATAGTCTAAATCATTAAATACCCTATCCGATGAAAATACAACTTAATATGAATGGAAAACCTAATGAATGTAGAATACAAATATAAAGGAATCAAAATATTTACCCTTTAAATATTGCACAAAAACCAAATTAAAACCTCATTTTCCGCACCCCTCCAAATTACGGGTCAACAGGACTCAAATTTGCCGAAGTTATACAGTGACGACATAACGTGTGGACCTCGCTCGTGATGCACGGTGCACAACGCCGCTTAACTTGCTATGGACAGAAAGTATTTGTCAGTCAAATCCTGTCTTCCCCTCCTCCTGTTCTTGTTCTGATAAACATCCCATTGTTTGTAAAAACTTAATGTATTCTTCTCGCTTCTCGATATATCGCCGGCCTTATGCCAAAAGGGCCTTAACCCGATTTTGGGGGTTATTGAGTTATCAACATCACCTTGTTGATTTCATCATTCTCATCAAAATGATGTGCTTCACTTGTTGAAATTCGATTTATTTTTGAAGATAATTATGAATTTCAAAAGGGCCTTAACGCGTATCTCATCTTTTTCCTTACGCCAAAAGGGCCTTAACCTACACGGCAAATCTTTTATCAATGACAGATTATTTCGTAATTTCCATTTAATTCAATAAATATCAGTAGAAACACCATTAAAAACATGATTAGTCTACAGTAGACATAATGTACTTAAAATAATCACTGAAAGTATATGTCATGAATTTATGAGTGAGATTTAAAGTAGGTGTGGATGCATGAAATGCGACCGACTCGTTGAAATACGCAGATGTCAACGTATGGGACTGTGATGAAAAATAAACAACGAAAAAGGTGTCCTAAAGGTACGATCTCTAAAAAATAACTTTACCGAAAGCTGCATTATATTAATAAAAATATTCAGATATCAAAAATACTTTTTCAAACATTTTAATTGATCAGTTTTATCAGTTTTCGTGATCCAGTAGCCGTAGGAGGGCCTTTCTGGCAAACCAAAGGTGTTGCGAAACAAGAAAATTTTCTTATGCCAGAAGGGCGCTAACTTTGCGCGCGTACGATAACGGCAGGTTAAGGCCCTTTTGGCATAACGCCGCGTAGGTTACGCCCCTTTTGGCACAATGCCGAGTAGGTTACGGCCCTTCTGGCATAAATACGCTACATTCAAGCCTTATGCCAAAAAGGCCCTAACATGTTTTTTTGCACATAGCATGTAAAATTCTGAATATTTTATAACACATTTAACACATTTCATGTAAAACTTAATAACTTAACACATTTTATCGAAATTGGCTTAAAAAACAAAACAACGACCACAAACTTTTGATTATTAGAGAGGCCAAAACCTTTAAACGCGATTATCTCGGAATGGTCAAAAGCAGTTAAGGCCCTTTTGGCATAAGGCCGACGATATCCTCCCCGCGCTGTTTTGCTTCGTAACAGGCGAGGATATTATCTTTCCAATCACTGTGGAATTAGCTTTGCGATGTACATCGCTACGGCACAGCCTGAACTTGCTTTTCAGAAATTTAAGGATTCTCCAATTTCAGCCATCACTTCCCCTTCCAATGAAAATAATCAACTTGAATAATGTTGTGTTAGACCCCGTTTACAGTGAGCAAAAGGCCAAATGCGAGGCCAAACTGGCCGCGCATTTAGCCCTGATCTGGAGGTAGTCGCGGCCTGGCCCGGCCTTTTCTCACTGTAAACGCACGCAGGGCCAAATGCGCGGCCAACTTTTACCCCAGAAGTGAAAGTTCGCCATGTATAAGAACTTGGGAAAAAGATTCACTGCAAATCGCGCGCAACCGGATCTGCACTGTGACCCCCTGCGGCGTCTTATTTTTTCGTACCACGGCGAGCCCAGATTGAGCTCGCGAGGGAAACCTGTAGGGTGGTCAATAGGCTGATAGTAATACAATTCAATCCGTCATCAACTCATCGTTAGCTCAATGGTAAGGACAGCGTGTTACTAATAGAACCTTGGCGTTGCCATGAGGGTTCAAATCTCAGTTTATTTAGTTTTTTACCTTTATAAATAGTGAGGCAAAAATAATCAAAGTCTAATTGTTTGTGACCTCTTTGCAAGCTTATGTAGCTTGTTATGTATGAAAATGAGTTCATACTGGAATCTGGGCTCGCCGTGGTACGAACAAATAAGACGCCGGTCCGCGCCTTCCAAATAATCGTTTGTTTACATGCAGAGCGCCACTCTGACAATAATATTGAAAGGTTACAGTTTAGGCGGCGGCCGAGCCTACCACTGTAAACGCACAAAATTGCGGGGCCGAGTAGGCCTGGCTCGGCCGCGGCCCGGCCCGGCCCTGGCCTTTTTCTCACTGTAAATGGGGTCTACGGTCCCCGTCACACAGAGGGGACGCATGGGGAACGCACGGCCAGCGCATTGGAAATTTGCAATTTTGGCCAGTGCGTTGTCGTTCGCTAGGTGTGCATCATTATTCGTTACTCGCGCGCTGGACCCACGCTATGCGTTCGCCGTCATTCGCTGTGTGCGTTGGGATTTTTTGAGCATGCTCAATAGTATGCGCGGAGCTCAACGCATGAATGTACACGCCAAAAGGACGCCAGACACGCGCAGAGCGCGCTAGACCAGCGCCAGACATACGCCGAGCACACGCCCTGTATACGCACAGCGCGCTAGCTACACGCTGTGCATTTTGTGTCAGCTTGCTAGCTTTACCATAATCATGACAAAAGTTAGGCACACGGCCTTTTCCGATTTCCAATGCGCGGGCCGTGCGTCGTCTATGTGTGACCACCTCTGTTGAGAACGCGGTGCATGCGTTGACCATTCGTCCAGCGCGCTAGCAACACTGTGCATTCGTGGAAGTTGTTATCATGTGCGCTCTGTGTAAGGTCTTTTTGTGCACTGTAAGCGCCCTGTATGCGCTCAGCGCGCTAGCAACACGCTATGCATTTGGTGACAGCTCGCTGTAGCTTCGACAAAAGTTGGGCGCACGACAACGCACTGGCCAAAATTGCAAATTTCCAATGCGCTGGCCGTGCGTTCCCCATGCGTCCCCTCTGTGTGACCGGGCCTTAAGACTTGCCCATTCTTCCCGTGTCGTTTTTGCTAGTCGGGTGGGAGCGTTTCTGTTTTGGGGGCGACGAATCGTCTTGTTTCTCTTATAATAAAATGAAATGTCAAAGATTCCGCGCTTCGCGCCGGGGGGGGGGGGGGGGGGGGGGGGGGAGGGGAGAACTTAATTCAGACGAGGATTAAGAGTCGAGAACGGTACAACGAATCGTCTTCTTTCTCAAATGATTTAATGAAAGGTAAAAGCTTCTGCGCTTCGCGCGGGAGGGAGAAAACTGAATTTAGACGAGGATTATTTTCGAGAACAGTACAACGAATCGTCTTCTTTCTCTAATAATTTAATAAAACGTCAAAGCTTCGGCGCTTTGCGGAGGAGGGAGGGGGAAATCGCCCCTCCCTGCACCCCCCCCCCCTCATTACGTCAATGCTGGTCACCATTACGTACCAATATTTGGCTTACATAATTTCAAATTTGGCCCCCCACCCCTTAAGAAATCCTGGATCCGCGCCTGCACAACACTCACACAAAAACTAAAAGACGAATGATGTGAATTAATATAGTCGGCAAAAAATATGATTATTGTTTGGGCACTTGTGTATGTTTGAAATTTGAATGATTGCAAACATAATTTTATAATTATCATGTCGCGATATTATTCGTGCATCGGAACGGACAGAGCCAGGATTATCATTCTCTCCCGTCATTATTCATGCTGCCTGAACTTGAAAGAATTAATATTTTGTCAGGAATGTCAGTCAAATCCTTTTGTTTCTCCTCCCTTGACTTGGTTCTAATAAACAATCCATATGTATCTGCTCATGCTCAGACTGCAACCGTGAACTGGCTTTGACGTTGTCAACATTTCTTTGTCAACATTTCTTTAGACTTTTCGGTATGCACGGTGGATTGTGTGGTTTCACTTTGGATGCATGAGCTATGATGCACGAGGCGTTGCCTCGATACAAAATATTTCATTCACCTGATAAGTATAATGAAATTTTATTATTCCAGGTGAATGAAATATTTTGTATAGAGGCACTTCACAAAGACGTATGCATTCAATTTGGTTACATACGAAAAACTATTGTACGGCCGTAGGCGCTATTTAAAATGTATTAAAATTTACCGGTAGCACCGGTAAATTTTTATATTCAATTTTTCTTGAAAGCAGAAGTGTTTTCGGGGCTAAATTTTCTAGTGCTTATAATATATCCGCAGGGGCATCCAAATATATCAAAATTGTAACAAATCACTATCCGCCCAATCTTCAAAATTTCCCAAAACATTGTACTACCTTTAACCAAGCATTATAACGATAGACCCACATGCCTGCGGACTGATGTATATATTTCATATATTCTGAAAAACATATATTTTTGCAGTAATGCACAGCTTTACTAAAAGTCAAATCAGGCATTTTAGGCCTAGACCTCATCGACCAAGACTGGAAGATGCAAGAGTTATCCCTTTCCGTTTGAAATCCAGGATTCATGAAGCCATCAAAAGCATTTACCCTATCTCTCTCTCTAGCTCTTTCACAAGGGTGAAAAACATACTATTTTTGCAAATAAATGCAAACATTCCATTTTTGTACCTGGGAGTATCTGTTGATGAAGCTGCCAATCATTATTGTCCTCAATATATGCTTGTCTCTTTGTTTGTGATATTCATTTCTATCACTCCCTTTCAATGTTTTCCATGTAAAGAATTGATATTTCAACAACAACAAATTTCCTTCAAAAATTATTTTCTCCCTTCCTGCTTTTCACAAGTACTTGTTTTTAAAAGCTTGTTTTTAAAAGCATGCTTTTGTATTACCAATTAGCTTAGCTGAAAGGTTTACAAGTGTGTGTGTCCAAAGCCCCCTAGATATATCACAACAGGATCCTCATTATACCCCCTCCAATGAATCTGTCTTTTTCGCTCATATTTCTCATTTAACCACAAGAATGTAGCGAGTTTGTAGTACAGCGACACAGCCATGAAAAGCCGAGCAAGGTCACACAATAATCCACAAATCTTCACAAAATCAGACAGTGTGTGAATATGAGAAAAACAATTGTTTTCGAAAATCAGCCATGAGATATTTGTACAGACTTTTAAAGGGATCCCCAAAAATGCATTTACAAATGACAGTAGGTTGTGGAGAAGCGTTATGGCCTGAGTGTACTTTTCTTCATACGTGTTTCTTTATAAGAGTTGAATATGAGTTCATCTGATATTTAAAAATGTTTCTGTTCGAGTAATCCCCCAAAATGTGTTTACAAATGACATTAGGTTGTTGAGAAGCACCCAGCGCTATGCTTTTGTTTGGGTTTGTAAACAGAGAGGTGCCTTGCACTTTTATGCATTGTTCTTGGGCGCACTGTTTAGTTAGACCAGGGACGTGAATACGTGATAGAGAAGAACTGGATCTATGAATATGACGAACAAAGAAAGCGGACATAATATACAGTTCCTTAGGTAGACAAAGGAACATCCCTTCACTGCTATTATGTAAAAAGTGAATATGCATGTGACACCTGTTCTACACATTTTTACATAATAGCAGTGAAGGGATGTTCCTTTGTCTACCTGAGGAACTGTATATTTTGTCTGCTTTCTTTGTCAGTCATATTCATAGTGGGAATCAAGTCGCTCTCCTTTGACCCCATGCTCCAAGCCGCCGAAAAGTTATGCGCTAATCTGCAACTGTTGACCAGGTGGTGAGATAAAAGAGCGCATGAAATTTCAGGACTTAGAATACCTACATCAGAAAATGATATCACAGCAACTGTTGGCTGTCCCTCTCAATGATTTCTCATCCATTGTTGAATGTGTAAAGAGTAGAACAAGCGAACCAAAACTTGTGTAATTTCATCCCTTTTTTAACTTCAAAAATACAAAAAACACCACAAAACACGCATTATCAAACTTAATGTATTGAAGATTGTAAATCATTGACTAAATAACGGGACTTTAGAACATGCACAAATTAGCGCATTATCCTAAAATATTGAGTTTTTGTCAGGATTTAATTTTTCTTTTGCCAACTCTGGCACACAAATTATAGGAAGGACGGAGTACTAAATTTAAAAATTTGTTTGATGCACCATTCCTAAAACAATCCCCATATAAATGTTTTGATTTGCACTGAAATTTTGCCGGTAATTTCATATTCTATAATAAACGTAAAACTGGTGCCTGGCTTCCGAAAGTCCCCGCAGTGGCGCGGCTCGGAGCATGGAACTTCAAAGCCAAGTGGAATGTTCCACATTCCATTGTTACGCTTAAGAACTCTTGAATGCGTTTGAGTAAATTACCAGAGTTTCGCCTCCTTTCTTTCACCTCCCTGGTTAGACTGAACTCAAAATATCTGGTGCAGGGTAGCACCGTATTTTAATATTATATGTAATATTGATATTATATCTACTAAAGTGTACTGCCCCACTTTTGGACAGTTCAGACATGTAAGCCAGAAGCTTGAGAGACACATTATGTCATTATCAGAAGATAATGTTGATGTTTTGGTTTTTAAATATTGCAGAACTTGGATGTTTGATTGACCTTCTCATGATAATGATCATTCTTATCAACTGATTAATAATAATTAATGTTAGAAAAACCGGTGAATCTGTGGTTGGTTGTATTGTGTGATTTGGTGTTTTATTTCCAATATTTCATACCTCGTACAGGATTTTCTTAAAGATATCACTTTACCACGTTCGCATTACAGTTAGCGATAGATACATAGTCATACACATAATCAAAAGACAAAAACGGGAGTGAGCAAACGTGAAAGAACATTAGCTAAAAAGGAAAGAAGGAGAGAGGGAGAGTGAAAATGCAAGAGGAAGAGATGTGAAAAGAAAATTATACGATATCACACTATAAATAATATGTCACGATTTGCGTTATCTTCATTAGTATGCTGACGTCTGCATACTCATCCAACATGTCCAAACAAGAATGTTTTCCTCAGAATTTGATTTGTAAAACTAAGCAAATATTTGAAATAATCCCACATAATCAAAGTAAAGACATGTGTTTTCATTCCTTTCAATATAATATGGACCAAAAGGGTTCGGGGTTCCAATCCCTGCCATGACATCCTTTAGTAAGACATTGATCCACATGGCTGGTATAGAGGAATCCACTGTTATTATTGAACCTGTACCCGAACATTTGCTGGCCCTTTATCCTCTTGTTTTACTTACATGGTCATTGGTAAAGGATATTCATTTCATTCGTCGTTACCGCCGTTTTGAACTGTGATTAATATGTACCTTGCATTAATCGTGTAAAGTAGATAAAAACATGTAAACATAAGAAGAAACATCATAACGTCCATCTTTGCTTTTCATTACTTGTGTTTTTGTTAACAAATTAAATATTCAGGAGTTGCAGCATGCAGGTCTTGCTCTTCAGTTTCCACGATTCTGCCCTCACACGTCTGTTGAGGAAAGCATATATAAGTGGGTCGAAGAGGGCGTTACAGTATCCCAGCCACCAGTGCCATTGATTAGGAAAGTTTGGCCAACCCAGTTCGAGTTTGACACAATATGGCGACTACTGCTTTGTTGGTCAAGTACAAAACAAAAGAATATACACCATGTTGTGACCCAGTGAAACCAAGTTGGCCAAACTCTGTGTATAGATAGCTCTGCCAGCCACATCGTTAAAACACCAAACCAGCGACCCCCTTACTGATCCGGATGTACCGTGTGAGTCAAAACAAAGTTTACACCTAGAAAATTGCTATTTATTTTTGAAATCATCTATGAACAGTAAATTATTATACATCTTATGAAAGAGTGTTTTATCCCAAATCATTTGGTACCATTTTTGTGTGGTATGTGTTCACGCTTGGATGAACAGGTTGCATTGTTTTCGAGAGTGCAAAAATCGACTTGCACTCTCGAAAACAATACAACCTGTTCATCCAAGCGTGAACACATACCACAAAAATGGTACCAAATGATTTGGGATAAAACACTCTTTCATAAGATGTATAATAATTTACTGTTCATAGATGATTTTAAAAATAATTAGTAATTTTCTAGGTGTAAACTTTTTGTTTGACTCACACTGTAGTTTGAGTGATACAGCAAGAATGGAGTCCAACAGATGATCGTCGTGAAAACAAGCAGTGCACCTGCAGTCGAGGAATAAGATGGATAGAAGATGCCAGTGTAAATGGACAGTTAAAATTGAGACTATACAAGCTTTCAAAATCCAGTGAAAATTACGACGTTTCACACGACATGTCATTCAGTCGCGCTATTTCGACGGAAGGCAAAGAGGACGGAAGAATTCACTCAACCGAGATCAATGGTGTATGCATTCATAGTGGCCATTTTATCGGATGCGTCCGGTTGCACCCGTTGAAAATCAGGCCAGTTTGAAAGGGGTAGACCAGTGGCCATGGGTGTCGATCCCGGGGGGGGGGATATATCCCCCCCAATATTTCAGGTGGGGGTGGCCTGTACAATCATCCCCCCAATAATTCACCGTCAAAAAAAAGATGAAGAGAAAAATAAATGATGAGAGGCCGATGAGAGTAGTTAATGGTTATTACTGGCAAGATAACCATCAATATACACATTTTGCTATCTCATTTTCATAATACATACGTAAATGAGACAACCATATATGAGACAAGAATAAATTTAAATTCTCGCTCATACGGCTTCATCAGGAATTGATGAATTTATTCAATTTATTCAATCAACAGCATCATAGAAATGCAGTGCGCCAAATGCAAAGCCGCAGTGTTAAAAAGCAACGAGGTAAATGTTAAGCGCGAAGCGCAAAAGTGCAAAAAAGAAATAGAGAGTGGGAGAGAGAGATAATGAGAGACAGAGAGGATACAGGCGCGTAGCCAGGTGGGGGCGGTGGAGGCGGTCGCCCCCCCCCCCAACAAAAAAACGCCGGCAAAAAAGAGAGAGAGAGAGAGAGAGAGAAAGAAAGAGGACGTAGGAAGAAAAAAGATTAAGAGGCGAGAACGGTACAACGAATCGTCATCTTTCTCTAATAATGTAATGAAACGTCAAAGCTTCCGGGCTTCGCGCGGGAAGGGGGGGGGGGACGGAATTCAGACAAGGATTAAGAGTTGAGAACGGTACAACGAATCGTCTTCTTTCTTTAATAATTTAATGAAATGTCAGAGCTTCCGCGCTTCGCACGGGAGGAAGGGGAACTTAATTCAAACAAGGATTAAGAGTCGAGAACGGTACAACGATTTGTCTTCTTTCTTTAATAATTTAATGAAATGTCAGAGCTTCCGCGCTAAGCGCGGAGGAAAGGGAACTTGATTCAAACAAGGATTAAGAGTCGAGTACGGTAAGACGAATCGTCTTCTTTCTCTAATAATTTAATGAAACGTCAAAAGAAACTGAATTTAGGCAAGGATTAAAAGTCGAGAACGATACAACGAATCGTCTTCTTTCCCTAATAATTTAATGAAACGTCAAAGCTTCCGCGCTTCGCGCAGGAGGGAGGGGGAAACTGAATTCAGACAAGGATTAAGAGTCGAGAATGGTACAACGAATCGTCTTCTTTCTTTAATAATTTGATAAAACATCAAAGCTCACTACCGCCCCCCTAAACTAAAATCCTTGTTACGCGCTTGAGAGGATAAAGTTGCAAGCCCATGTGGGACCCACATGGGTCCCATATTCTCTGAAATGTTATCTTTATTGAGGGTGACTTGAAAAAGTTAATAACTTGTAAGGGAGGGGTGCAACCTGCCACACGCTTCTACCTATTGGTTGCTTTGATCCATTGCCGAAAATATTTTGGCACCTTTCATCCCCCCAACCACAGATACAAATCGACACCGTTGTACATGAATGTGGGTTGCTATTGAAATTGTAAATGCATAAATGCATTTTTATTATCAGAGGAGTCTCTAAGACCCCGTTTACAGTGAGAAAAAGGCCAGGGCCGGGCCGGGCCGCGGCCGAGCCAGGCGTACTCGGCCCCGCGATTTTGTGCGTTTACAGTGGCAGGCTCGGCCGCGGCCTAAATTGTAACCTTGCAATATTTTGTCAGAGTGGCGCTCTGCATGTAAACAAACGATTATTTGGAGGGCGCGCCGGGGGTCACAGTGCAGATCCGGTCGCGCGCGATTTGCGGTGATTCTTTCCTCCAATTTCCTATACACGGCGAATTTTCACTTCCGGGGTAACAGTTGGCCGCGCATTTGGCCCTGCATGCGTTTACAGTGAGAAAAGGCCGGGTCGAGCCGCGGCCTGACCGCGGCCGAGACTACCTCCAGGGCAGGGCCAAATGCGCGGCCAGTTTGGCCTCGCATTTGGCCTTTTGCGCGTTTACAGTGCTAGGCCGGGCCGCGGCCCGACCCGGCCTTTTGCTCACTGTAAACGGGGTCTATAGGGGCTTTCACACCGGGCCTTGCGTAGAGTTGCGTAAAGTTGCGTACCGACTACACCGATCGTACCCAACCATACGCCGGCCTACGCAACTGTACGCGGAGGGACGCAAATGGGTACGCGAGATGAACGCTAAAAATTAAACATGTTTAAATTTTTTCGCGTACCTTCGGCGTAGACACTTTACACAGAAAGTACGCAATTTGTACGCAAGTCTACGCAACACTACGCAACTGTACGCCAAACCTACGCGACTGTGCGCCAAGCCTACGCAACTGAACGCCGAGCCTACGCAACAATACGCTACCCTATGCCAGTCCGACGAAGCATCAAAAACGTATAAAGACGTCCTAGATCCAACCTGCGCGCAACCTAGCCACAATGAGTGATTTCAAGTTTGATGTTAGTGTTAGTGTTAGTGTTTAGAGCAGTCAAGAGCTCTTAAATCGAGCGGAGAATTTGCTGATGAAATTAAGAGCCCGATACCGATATCAAAATCGATAGCTTAACACCAGCCGTGACGTCACCACATACATGATTTTACGACGATGATTTAAAAATAGTACATCAAAACTAAAGATATCATGAAAAGGACAGAATAAATTTACACCTATTTCTCTGGTCTTAGAAAATAACTAATTTTACACGAAAGAATATAGGAATTACGTGTTTCACATATTTTTATTTGATCGTCAGACAATAAATTGGCGTCGTTCGTGCGTTGAATGTGTGCGGGTACAACACTAACACCGAACTGGAAATCAACATTTGTTTAATCCCTAGGGGCTAGTGTTAGTAAATAGGACATTTGTACGTAAGGTCGGTTCAGCAGACGACAATTTTGCAAAATCGATAACACTAGCTACCGGAAGTTGACGATATTCAGAGGTCAAAGCCTTAACACCAGCTGATTTCCATTTCGGTGTTTAGGCTGGTGTTAGTGTTTATTAAACACTAACACCAGCCTTTAACACCCAACTTGAAATCACTCAATGACTGCTTGATCCCTGCTGGACTTTTCATTACTATTCCTGCAGTGCTACATTTTATTCGTCCCGCTGGACTCTATTGTCGCTGCTGAACTATATATGCAGGATTTAATTATTTCTGCTTTAATTACTGCAAAAATGCCAGGAAAGAAGGGCAAGGGTTGTGGTCGACGCCACTTGTTTCCATCGCTCTGTAGTATCTGGGCACATGAGAACTTCGTCAGAAAATTCATCGATTATTGCCTGGCACACTTGTGGGATAAACACAGAAATAGTGTTATGGGCATCTCGGAATCCATATTGAAGAGTATTGTAGCTGTTGCCGGTGGCCAGACACCTCAAGGTGACAGCCAGCTTTAAACCAGGTTCCAGAGACTTCCTGTAGTTAGTATCTCGTTCGGTAATCCTCGGTGCAATTCGTGTCAGAAAATCATGGAAATCCTGTGGCCCCATCCGCATGAAATTGGTAAATGCAGAAACATCCTCAGTATGCAGTTCTTTCATCAGCTGTTCATATTTCCCCTGCAGGGCCCTGCGCTGGATCCACGGTTTTACCCACACACTTCTTCTTCTAGCTTCTTTCCTCCTCTGTTCTTGTTCTTCTCCCAAGCGTTCATGTTCTACCTTTTTTGCCGAGGGCCAAACCAACTCTGACAACTCACAGTCAATTGTAATTCCAACAGCAGTGATGTGTTCTGGACAGCAGGCAGCAGTGGATTGAGGGGCAGAAAACTAGGTTTATAAAGCGCCAATGGCTACACTCGCGGCGCCTACGAGCGTCTATTGCATTTTTACATGGCACTTTCGCAACCGTAAGCAACACTACGCCAGGCCTACGCAAGCGTATGTAACCCTACGCAAATTGCATACGCCGTAGGTACGCGGTGCCTACGCACAGAGTACGTAACTATACGCCATCGTACGAAAGCCTACGCATAACCTACGCCGAAGCATCAATTTTTTCATGAGTACGCAGCCTTACTTCGGCGTAGTCGGTACGCAACGCCACGCAACTCTACACAGATCCGGTGTGAACGGGGCTTTAGTAGTCAACGTCCTTTTGAAATTAATACTACGAAGGTTAGAATAGCATCTAACATGTAGCTTGGGTGAGATTGTTTGTCGATTTGATGAGGTATGAACAATTCGGGATTTAAACACGGAAGTGAGATAAAAATGTAAAAGAGAAGAAGCTAGTGTGTAGACTATGTAGTTGGGTGTACTTATAAGTTCATGAGAGGAGGTTTTAGAGGTCACAGGACGAGTAAAGAAGATGATAACATTATCCGATGTGAATGAAGCGAAATAACAATATATTTTCTTCTATATATATAATCGGGCTTCGAATCAATCAGATACCCCCCCCCCCCCTCTCTCTCTCTCTCTCTCTCTCTCTTTCTCCCTCCGGTCACTAGCTCTCCTTATTTCTCTCTCTCTCTCTCTCTGTCTCTCTCTCTCTCTCACTTCCCTTTTGGGTTTACATGCATTTCTGATTATCTTTATTCAATATGTTAACATTAATGGCATAGCAAACATACTGTTTGTAGGTCGGTTCAATTTCTACACAGAAAATCAATACATGAAAGCACTGGTGAAATACATGTTACTCAGGGGTGATGGATCATTATTAAAAGGAATGCACCTACAATCAGGGCACTCCGAGAAAAAATGAAACCCCAAAATGTGAAAATGAAGCTGGAGAAAACAAACATTTTGAGACATTGAAACTCAAATATTTCTAGTTAATTCATTATCAATGATCATCTTCGACATTATTTCTATCTTTACATGGATCTGGGTGTAGGCATTGTTATGTGTATTAGTCTATAATGTTTCATTTGCAAGTAAGCAAAGCGAGGGACATAAAAATATTTTCACTCAGCGCTGCTCCCTTTGAAAAATAACAAAGCCCTTAGGCGGTCCAAAAACCGTTCTTTTACACGCCCTACCAGTCAATATCTGTATAAATATTTGTAGATCAATTTACCAATCTACTTTTTTTCATGTCTATTGTTGTTGGTCAACGCTCCAATAATTCTATATACACATTTGTCGGATACAATAGACGGTTATAATATTTGATTCACCACTTGGTTCAACTTCCATGTAAGGGTCTCGTGGGTACCAAAACGTGTAAAGGTCTACATTTTGTTCGAGGAGATTTGTTGGAATGACAAGGCGACTGTGGGTCAAGTGCATTCCGGCGTCTGTCTGATTCCGCCATTTTAAATGAAAACCTGTGAAATAGCAAGATTAGAATTCAAAGGAGGAGGAGGGTAAGATCAAGGAAGCAATAACACGAATTGAAGAGAAAGATGGCAAACAAATTCCTTATCGTTCTTGGTACTTGGTTGGTACTATTTCTGGAGGTAGGGACGATAAAGTCTTTTGGTGTCCTTCTCAGTCATATTGTCAGAGACCTCGAATCCACCACAGGAAGAATAGGGATGTACATTGGACTGTACCATGCAGTCATCATTATGTCAGGTAAGATACAACATTTGATTGATTCAATAAGCGAGTTCGTAAATAGCTCTGGAACGCATGACCCAAAAATATCCACAGATCTTCGACATGCACGATGGATACTTCCCACGTGTGCATTTTAGAATAATCCCTGCTGAAGTAATGGAGGTGTTTCATGAATACCTTTTGTTTGCCTCTTGAGAAGAATACTTCCACCTGTGTATCAGATAAATGTACTGCTGTTGCATAAATGAATACTGATTACATAACTTTCATGAGCACGATCCGAGTATTCGTCAATGGTTTTAAAATTTGGGTCCTAATGACCTTGATCTGCCCATGCGCAAATCCTAATTACGAACTCGCTTATTTTGTCTTAAATATCTTAACCCCTAGCGTATTGAGAGAGATAGTTGTGACACGCGCATATTGTATATGGGAGGAAACTGGTAGGAGCCTTTGACTGCTCTATAGCATTCCCAATGGATACTGGTGTCTCTCATTTACATAGGTATAATACCGGACATATCTGCTTCCCATTGGGCAGTGCCTTAAATTCCTCTGCCATGGGTGGAATTTCGAACCTAAGAAAATTCATATCATTCACAAAGGGTGGACAAAGGCTAGAGGTGTGGTAAACGTTCACTTGACTCTCGATCCAAGGGTTGAGGTTTCGAATCCCAGCCCGGCACTCACGCCTTTTGGCAAGACATAAATCCACATTTGCCACTCTCCACCCAGGTACTAAATGGTCACCTGACAGGATGTGTTACTTGAAATACACTTTGCGCTGATTATGGCTGGCATAGCTAAAGCCGGAGTAATAACATCGGAACTTCTTTGGAAGCGCATAGGGATGTTATATCCGGGGTTATATCATAATGTGATATGCGCTATCCAGCTACTAGTAGACCAGCCAAAAATAAAACAAGGATTTAGGAAAAGATTCCATGTCATTTGTAGTATTAAAAGGAAATTAGCCAGGCATCCATTGATATCTTATTCCTTAGTAATTTTGCCGAATTTTAGCATGGGTGCCACGCAATACCCCCAAAAGTCCCATCAAAGTAAAATAAAACACCACGGTTCTAGATAACAATTATCTCACTTTAAGTGATAGAATCAATGTTTTTTTAATCTCTATTACAGGTATTGTTGTAAAGACGCTTCTTGGTCGGTATTCCCCTCGCTCCATTTCTATGCTTGGTGGATTGATAGGCTCTCTAGGCCTTATGATATGCTCTGAAGCTACCAAACCTATTTACTTTGCAGTCTGTCTTTTCTTCTCAGGTAAGAGATTCTTTCTAAGCTAAATAAACAAGATTTTGCTTTAAGCAAAAGAATGCGGCAGTTAATATGTGAACGAATTGCCACTTGATATAAGATTTGCAGGGGATTTGGCGGAATTTAAACGAGGACTAAATAATTTTCCAAAGACGGAACAAGGGATTTGATATTCTGAAATTAATTCAACCAGATGTATCATTTTTATATTTGTATCAATTTCTTTAGGTTTGAACTAAATATTCAGCCATTTTGTTGGTATACATACGTTCATTATTTTTTTCCATGTTATATAATGTCCCTAAACTTCCTAATTTTTATTGTTCATTTTGTATATTATTACCCTGTTATTTTTTTGTGTGTGTGTACATCTTCTTTTTTTTTCAATTTGATTTACCTCTTTATCAATATGTACATGTACCCTTGTATAGGATCCCATTGAAAAACAAGTTTTATTGAAAGGGGCCAACCTTTTCGAATAAGTGAAATTGATAAATATATGAGTAAAAATACCAATACTTGCCATTGCCTGAAACCAAAAGGTGATTATTTGCTTTATATTCCACATCTAAAACAATTCAACTACAACAAGAAAAGGACGTGTATGCATCTACATAAAAGACACCTAGGCCCAAATTCACACCAAAAAAGTTCAGGGTGCGGTGCGCGCATGTGCTTTCTTTAATTGCGCTCATTGGTAATGCGCGCTTAATTACGCCTGTTTTAGTGCGCTTTTGGATAATCTTCAGTGAAAGTACGTTGCCCTGTGTAGATAGTACCTCTATCTTCAGTGAAAGTGCGTTGCCTGTGTAGATAGTAGTACTATCTACACAGTGTAACGAACTTTTTGCTTCTCTCATCAATAATGGGCGAATTATCTTTCATCACGTGATTTACTTTTGACCAATCGTAGAGCAAGATTCTTGTGGGATATAATGGAAATTATTTATCTGTTGAGGGACTGGCAAAGTACTATTTTTCCGAGGGGCAAAGCCCGAGGAAAAAAGAGTAACTATTGCAGTCCCTCTGAAAAATAGTACTTTACCAGTCCCTCCTCAGATAAATAATTTCACTATTCTTTCTAACAGCTCGGTATATTTGTATATTATATCCTGAATCAAAATTTGTTGGCTTTTGATTGGTTGAGAGCTCGTCACATGACCACAAATATTTGAACTATTTTTAGAAAGTACTATACGAGAGTACTATTTGGAAGTTGAAAAAAAAATGTGATTTTTAAAAGAAATGTTATTGAATTTCTTTTCTTTTTCAAATTTCAAAGAAAGAGATTCCTAATTTTGTTTTTATATATATATATATTTTTTTAATAAAATAATTTTTTGATGCAGGATATAAAACAAATATACCATGCCTTCTATTCGAGGTACTGGTTAAAACTATGGGCCTCGGTGACTCCAAAAGTACCATTTGCTTCGGGGCTGCGCCCCTCAGCAAATAGTACTATTGGAGTCACCTCTTGCGCATAGTTTTAACCAGAACCTCTCAAGACAATGTATATTTGTATAATATTCGGAGCTCTGGCAGAGATTCGTTTATAATAGTGAAATTATATTTTATCACGTGACCACTAATTGACCGATCATGTATTTAGAAAACTCATGATTATTCATAGAAGGGATATAAAAATAAATCACCAAAAGTGACATTTGGCGCACTTTGGTTCCTCCCTGGCCCTCTGTGCGACGTCTCGTGTGCAAACGCTATGATTGATGACGATAACATCCTTTTTATGCAGGGCTTGGTTTGTCAATGGCCGTCTTCCCGGCCATAGTGTCAGTGATGTATGCCTTTGGGGACAGATACATGTTACCTTTCTCAGTCGGCGCATCGGGTGGCGGGGTGGGAATGATGATGTTACCTCTGCTCACCCAGAAACTCCTGGAGGCCTACACTTGGCGAGGTGCTCTCCTCATCCTTGGGACAATAAACCTACACGTGGTTGTATCTGGAGCGTTGTTTGAAAGAGCCATATTGCAAAGCACATCGCCACCTTCTCGATGTGATCTCCAAGAAACACCTCAGACTCGTGATGCCTCGTATGAGCAAAATTCTTTAACGAGCGACCTACAACGTGTGGGGAAATGGTGACACAGTGCAACACCACGCTTCACAAAGCGATTCATTGCCATTTCGGTGTTCCCGCAGGACTGTGGAACTGTTTAGGACTGCTCGTCAAGTAGTGGGTCTTGGTGTCTTCAGTGAATATCCTGTAATCATTTACGCATTACTAGCTTCGTATCTCCATGGGATATCGTATGTTGGTTGGACCGTCTTCGTTATTTCGAATGCAGAAGGGAAAGGCTTTGATGAATCAGTTGCTGTGTTTGTCTCTCTTCTCGGTGGAATAGGAAACATCATAGGACGCCTGATGCCAGGACTCTTGAACTGTCTAAATAAAGATATATTTGCTTCAAGGAATTTATTCATACTTTTCGGTATCATTGGTGCGTTACCGCTTTTTATTAATGAGATAGCGTATCGTTTCTCAACGCTATGCGTCTTTGCTACGCTCAGTGGTCTCGCATTTGGAGCGAAGACGATCGTCAAGAATACCACGGTGGTAGACTTAGTTCCGCCATCTTTGTCGTCAGGGGTTCTTCCTTTCGCCATGATTTGTTCCGGGCTCGGTGAAATAACAGGTGGATGGTTGACAGGTAAGCTAGGAAATGAGAGAATAAGAATGGCTGCGTACCTTAAATCAATATTCCCCATTGCTAACCAACCTTTTTGGCAGTTTTCTGCAAAGGTTTTAATCGAATGTCATGAATCCACCATGGATCTAACTAGGTATGGGGGCTTGTCATTGTTCGATACTCCCCTGACCGTCAACAAAAAAAAGTGTAAATTAATTACTAAGAGCTTGAATAGGCTGTCTGTCGTAGTTTGTATCTAGAGTAGGCCTGGAGTTGAAACCACCCAATCCGTCTCCGTGGTCTAGTGGTTAGGGCATTAGTCCTACAGATCCAAATTAAACTATTACTTAGGTGATTGTAATCACTTAAGTCGATTCGACAACTGATGGTCGTTACTTTCCTATTAAAAGTCATTTTCAAGCCCTTTCGTTATGAGGGAAGTTCTAAATTAGTATTGTCTTTCAAATGCTGTGAAATTTAACCTTTTCATTTGTGTTGGCCTGCAAATGGGACATAGTATCTTTAAGTCACATTTTGAAATGTCCTGTTATATAACATCAACGCCGGATCGAGTCTCTCACATTTCATTTTCTTTTATTCGATTCTACAGGACGAATATTTGACCTAACTGGTTCCATGGACACAGCTTTCCTTTTCCTCGGATGTGTAGATATATTTAGCGTCGTAGTTCTTTTGCTTAGCCTACTCCATGGAAAGATCCTTCACCTTAGATCATCATCTGAAGAAGCATTGTAAGATAAAACTCCGTAACTGAATGATGTTAACATATAGAAAATTATAGACCCAAGCGTTGCTTTCTGTTTTTGGAAAACTGTTGAAAAAACTAATGCATAAAAAGTTATATGATTACTTACTGAAATATAATGTTCTTATTTCAGAGCAGTTTGGTTTTCGTAAAAACCATAGCACTGATCAGAGTATGGTGAATTTTACTGAAAATATTTTATATGAAATTAATAATGGAATGTTTTGTTATGGATTGTTTCTGGATCTATCTAAGGCATTTGACACCTTAGACCCACATATTTTACTTAAAAAACTGTACCATTACCGTGACGGTGTACGTAGTATACCTCATCAGTGGTTTTCTGATTATTTGTATACTTGAAAACAATATGTGGTGGTCGATGGT
>JAVYIG010014726.1:0-39897 GCA_035222895.1 Strongylocentrotus droebachiensis | reverse complement strand
TTTTTGGGGGCCGCTTTTGTTTTTGTTAAAAAAAAGCTTAAACTTACGTTCTTATCCTTTTTTTTAAACTGTTTTTTAGGCTAGGGGGGGGGGGTCGGAAAAATCGCCACATGGATCCGCGTGTGTCTACTCTGACTTAATGGCACAAACGAACAATTCAAAGACATGAAATTGCAAAAGAATAAATCTCATCCAGTTTGAAGTACATGTAGTACAATACTGATAAAATCGTTTATTAAAAATATAATTCTTCTGTCATTATTGTTAGAAGAAACACATTCTTGGTAATAATATAACGTCAGGTATTTAGGGTAGCTGAACAAAAACAAATTTAAAAACACATATATGTTTATACAGGCAAATAAAGTACAAATTGCATTCAGAGATAGGATCCATTACCAAAGTTAAACATACATGTAATCATTTTATAAGTTATTATGCTTGATGAATAAACTTGAATTATGTTATTTTATTTTACCGTTACATGCAATACATGATTGTTATTTTCTTCATGCCACAAAGTTAAACATACATGCAATCATTCTATAAGTTATTATGCTTGATGAATGAACTTGAATTATGTTATTTTATTTACCGTTACATGCCGTACATGATTGTTATTTTCTTCATGCCACAAAGTTCAACAAACATGCAATCATTCTATTAGTTATTATGCTTGATGGATGAACTTGAATTATGTTATGTTATTTTACCGTTACTTCTTAAATATATTTATATGTAACACCAGTGGATGTGGAGAACCTCATGACAGAATGGAAATTCTTTTAGGTAATCCTCAGGCGTCTGCTGGTGGCATTTTCAATGTCTTGTAACTCTTAATGTTATATGATCTGTGTTGTCATTTCTATTTTGTTTATACATGTACCTGGAAATCAAATAAATTTCAAAGAAAAAAACAAATTATAATAGGACCTACACATGTACTCGTTATTACACATCACATGATTGCAATGATAAAGATGTCAATACAAGTTGATACTATGAAAGAGAAAAAAGACTAATGCACATGCCTCTCAACAAAGACATACAAAAGCCAAGTTTTTTTCCTATCCAATCGAACAAGTCTGAACATTTGAGGCAAAAGGCATCATTATGTAATTGCTGAACTAACCCAATAACACATTCCTCTATCGATTGAATTGCTTGAGAGGAATACCTATAGGGGGGGGGGGTATCTGAAATGATATGTGACACCCCATCAAAGAGTGAAAAGAAAAGTAAAGGAATGCAACGTGACCTCTCCCACATATGCTCCAACTTGAGATTCCAGTTATCTGTCTAAATAATTATTTCAATTAATAAGAGCAGTAGCCCCCCCCCCGCCCCCCATGACATCAGTGCCCCCTCAGTAACTCAACCCATGCTAAACTATTAACACTAACGATTAATTATCAAAAACCAAGATTATGACAAGATATCAGTTGACAAGTCTTAAACTGCTTATACAGGAATATCAATTATTTAAGTTAAACTTACACTGTACATGCACTATGTATTTCATGAGAAGACGTTACGTACATGTTTAACCTTTCCCCCCATAAAAGATAGAGAGATTATATCAAACTTGCACACCAGAGAATTTGAAAATTTACCAGCAATTACCCTTAGCTTAATTACCTACTATGATGGGTGTATTTTTGCTACCAAAGAATACATGCCAACATAAAATCAATAGGATTTTAAAGAATTATATACATTTGAATGTGGGCAATTCAACTAAAATTGACCATGAGCGGATGAGCCGAACTCATGTAAATTGGCAATGACTTCAAAAATATATATTTCCTATAATGACAAATTTAGTACCAAACACAGGAAAAAAGGTATAAAAAAGAAAAAAATCACCCCATTTCTTTTCTTTGAGTAGAATAATAATATTGAAAATTGTTAATACGCATGACTTTTCATTGGGTGTAAAAGACAAGAAATTGTATAGCAATTGTAAATATTATAACCTTATTGTTAAACAATTATGTTCAGGAGTATAAGCTTTTGTTGATACCTAAATAAGACTTATTACTTATTGAGCTCTAAAACTCAATCAGTTTTGAATTAAACCGACAATGGGTAATGAAATCCCATCGCAAACACAAATAAAAGCAGTCACAAAAAGTCAACACCACCCTCTCCTCAGAAAATACATGCCTATAATTGTGATTTTAAAATTCTGTAATAACCGATACATTGGTTAATTGGTGTGAAAAACATAAAGACAAAGCTACACATAATTAACAAAAGATTGCATTAAAAAAAGATACTTCATTCTGAGATGACTCTTTTGTAATTAATCAAAATGTAATAATAATCATAATGCATGTAATTACTTTGCTGATTTAGAGAGAAGGAGAAAAAGTACATAAGAGGGGAGGATGGAAGAATGAAGAATGGAAAGAGAAGAATGAAAAAACATTAATATGGTAAGCAAAAATAAATAAATACAAACATGACAAAGAGAATTAAAATCACAGTTGGTTGTTAAGGATCGAGTCGTACGATATAGGGCATAATTGAAGTGCGGTGTCTCTCAGTTCTACAATAGGGTATAGTTATGTGTAGAGAGTTTCAGAGTTCATGGCAAGAGGTTTGGCGACGAGTTGGCGGTAGAACATAATTCAATCTCGTGATGACTTAAACAGTTTGAGAGAAAAGGATTCAAGAAGGGCAAGACGGCAAGAAGTGGTGTGGTTTCATACAACTGTTCTTATCCAAGGATAATACAGCAGACACGTTTCTGTACTTTCTTCAGACTGCAAGATAACTGTTCGGGAAATTGATGTGGACCAAACTGGAGAAGCGTATTCGAGCAAAGATCGGATATATGTCGAGAAGATGTCTGCTAGATCTTCACATCATACTCCGAGATGTCGTAAATGTAGTTGTTTGCCGGCAATTGATATCATATCGAACACTTTGAAATTCCATTTGAGATCTGACTGTAATATAACTCCCAGAATTGTCGGAATGGTGCAGTTTTGGATGGCCTTGTGGTCTAGGTCCAGCATTTGAAGGGCTGGTTGGATACACTTGAGGAACACTTACTTGGATTCGGTTTTGAACTGCTCACGTGAGTAAAATTCCTTGTCCATTACTAGTACTTGTCATGTCTAGTATAGTTACACAGAGTCCAGTTTCTCTCCAACTATTCAGTTACATACTGTGCAATGCAGTGAATGCTCCTGATGGTAAAATGTATCTAAATCACTGACTGTTCTTGCACCTTTTAATTCTCCCGCAAGGTGTCTGAAATGACCAGGGTTATTTCAGAATGGCATGTCTTTTCAACTAGAGTTCACCATTCTTTGGGATGTGCTGTTCTGTTTTTGGAAAACTGGTTGAATATTGCTCCACTGATAACTTTGGTCGAGCCATTTGATGCAGTGTTGAAGTTTTTCCTTTGCTAGTAGCTCTATCAAATAAAAGAAACAAAAGAGAAAAGAAAAAAATCATTAAATTGTGATGAAAACTGAAGGAATCATGTAATAACGGATGCTGAGCTTGAGCAAAGCTGCAAAGGAGATAAGGGACACCAATCGGACTACTGTAAGATAATTTTTCATTTCAACACTTCGACACACATTTCCTAACATGCTTGAGGCTCTATTTCGTTTCCTTTGCAGGACTTTATCTGTTTCAAAGTATTGCAGACTGCTGGCCTCAACTTATCTTCACATTACTGATTTTTTTAATATAAAAAGTGTATAATATAGGCTTCAACACTATCATTTTAATCTTGAATAAATACCCTTTTTACTTTGTACAGAGTTATGTGGCACATTTAAAAATTAATATGAGTATCATAAGTAGGTGTTTCTTCTAAATGATCCAACAGATGCAATACTAATTGGTAAAGATCAAAAATTACATATCTTGAAAACAGTCCAACATGAAGAAAAGTGCATGTCCTCGTAAAACAGTTTATGTTATGCCTCAACAATAACGTTCGCTGTAAAAAGTGTGTGACTCTTTCAACACTCTATGCTAGTGGGAGGCGGGTCCGCTAAAACATATATCGTGAGATCAAAGTATCATTAGATTAAATTTTCATTCCTGGATTTTGTACAGTTTTGGGTTTCAGAGATTAAAAAATAAATAATAAAATCCCCCCATTGTGTAAATTCTATAACGTTATCTGTTATTAAACAATGTGAGAGTTTTTTCTATTGTCATAAAGAGAAATCCTTATGTGAATTTTGACCTACTTACCCCAAATATAATCAGATTGTCTTCCTTAAGTGATACATACTATTAACAGGTTTGAAGTTCATACCTCAAATGATTACTGAGCTATCGCAATTACAAGGCTTAAAACGCCCTAGTTTCATGCAGTCTAGTCAGTTAAAGGGCCCATGTCATCCAAATACATGTTTATTCCTGTTAGTGTGTAGTCCTGCATACATCTCATATTTTGATATGTAAACTTCTGAATGTGTTTCATAGATTGTTAAATATTGTTTTAAAACATGTTTTTTTTCAAACTTGCTAAGCTCCACCCTAAAAATCCGCCAGATCTCATTCTCCTTGTGACATCATCTGTCAGTCATCAATGAGCTAACTTGAGAAAGTGGTATGTAACTTTGCCGAAGTTGACCACCTGTTACAATACAACAATTTGGTTGGCAGGGGCCCTCAAAAGCATTTGGCCAAAATATTGCCAAGGTAACAACCAGTCATACATTTTTCTGCTGCAGTTAGGTCTAAGATCAATTACTGCGATTCGCATAACTTTTAATGATCCCTCATGTGCAAGAAATCTTAAGGAAAACTTTAAACCCTGGCGTGCTACTGCCGTGTGATGTGTTACGGCTCCAGATGACTGTGGACGCACCACACTGCTCTGTTGTACTACCGCATGCAGTACAATGGCTGCACACATCACGTGCATTCATTAATTGGAAATGCCCTTTAGGCTCCCTGCACCAAAAGCAGGCATGCATGGTGTTAGGACTTGTATGTGACAGAAGTAATTGTGAGGCAAGAGAAGCTGTGAAAGTGGAAGGACAGCGAGGATATCGTACATATGTTCAAGAATGTCTGGTTTCTGTTCGTAATAGATATGAAAACTAAAATATACTAATTGTATGACAGCTAGCATTCAATTCAATGTTAAGATGCAATCAAATTTATAAAATTTGTAATATTTAATCCCTGGGAAAATCACAAATGATGGGAACACTGGATGTTGAAGTGGGTGTATAGGATCATGCTACTTGTATAGGGTCAACGTATTACCCCCGCCCATGATGATGATTATACGACTGAGAGTACGTCAACTGTGATCACTGCTGTTAGTGAGACAGCCCCACATCCATTGCTGCTTCAATGTACTTACCACAATATGTAATTCTTTCATAGCAGGTAATTAGCAGGCAAGTGGTTGTGTCTAAGGGTTGAATAACAGCTTCAATTGAGGCCAAGTGTCCCTAGTGCTGTCAGCTGCACCAGAATCAGGCACGGTGTTTGATAGGACTTGTGACAGATGTAATTGTGAGGCAAAAGAAGCTGCGAAGGTGGATGGATAGCGATGATCGATCTCCTATATCTTCAAGCATGTTTGGTTTCTGTTCATAATAGATGAAATTACACTAATTTTATGACAGCTAGCAATCAAATCAATGTGAATTAAGATGCAATCAAATTTATAAAATTGACTTTATCCCTGGGAAAATCACAAATGATGGGAACACTGGATGTAGAATGGGTGTATAGGATCCCCGGCCCCCCCACTCAGGTTTGGAAATGACCGCATGCGTGTTGCCAAAATGTCCGGTAAAGGGGTACTTTTCGTGCGACAAAGTCCGGCCCGAGAAATGTAAAAAAAGGGGGTGTATTTGACTTTCACCCGGAGATTTCTTTAAAAAAGGGATGTTTTTCTCTCATCTCTTTGTAATTAAAAAAGGGGGTTATAAAAAATCTTGAAGTTGAACATAGAAAAATTGATGAAATCCCGCGATCAGATTTCAGAAATTCCTGCTAGTTTTGAAAGCTCATTCAGGATTATTTCATTATGAAAAGTAAAAACATTGAGTCCCATGCACTCCCGTCCCAGTACAGGGGCAGTACGGACTTCTCAAAATCTGTGTGAGAGAGAGACTCGAGAGAGAGAGAGAGAGATAACAACAGAACGTATAGTCTGTACGGCGCGCTCATCATGCATATCGGGCTAGGCTCGGCATCAAGCCGGGGCATCAAAATGGGCTATGAGGCGTGGGCCCTGCCAAAATTGTCATGATTGGGACGTCTTTGAGCAGGACCCACAGTCTCCTCGTTGTGGATATTGTGGCTGTCTACCTGTGGCTCACAGGGTGGCACATTCAGGTGAGTAGTTTGCCCTATAGTTTGATCGCAATAGTAACACTTTCAAACTCATTTTCCTACACCCATGAAAATGAATATGTGGGACTTGAATCTAGACCTAGTATGTAGTTTTGTACTGTAGTGTAGGCTACCCTAATTCACACACAGCTGCATTAGTAATACTATCTTGGCTGTGTATTAAAGGGATCGTTAAACAATGTTAAATCTGAGATGCAAGGCCCTACATGTTATCAGTGTCTGTGATATGGTGGAATATTGAAGCCCTAAACAAAATTGTGCTTCAAAATGATCAAGAAGAAGAACTTGAAGAAGTGCCAACCAGTAATGACAGCTTATCTGAGATGAGAGGGGGGGGGGTGTCTGCATGTCCTGAGATAGGGGGGTACATTGAGCAGCGTTCCGGATTTAGGGGGGTCTCCAAGGCAGGAAAAGCCCGTGAAAAGCCCGCGAAAGGGGGGTTCAGAAATGTTGGCAGTGCTCAGATAGGGGGTCTTTTCAAAAAGAGGGTACAAGCATACGCGTACCCTAAATAACACTGAGTGGGGGGGCCGGGATAGGATCATGCTACTTGTATGGCATCAAAGTATGACCCCCCCCCCTCCCTTTTCATAACATTCACTCCAATGTGAAGATGCAAGCAAATTTATAACACCACTGGGGAAATCGCAAATGATGGGAACTATACGTACTACACCAATGCAGAATTAGGTGCATAGGATCATTACCCCCCCCCCCCCCCTCCCTCCGACTATAAATAGCTTTCCCTGAATTGTTCAAGTCAGTGCTTATTGTGTAGGCCTACTACATGTACTGTATATGCCCTTTGCTTGTTCGTATTGTTAGATTACAACAGTAATTACCAAAACAATAACATTTTTTTCTTCAAAAATGAAGTTGGGCCAGTGTATGATCCTAAGAAACAATTTTACCCCCAAAAAATTACATTGATAACTCATTTCAATGAACACATATAAAATCTGATTGATTAAAATATAATGAAATTATAACATAAAGAACAATTAATATATTCCATCTAAAAAATATTGAGTGAAAAATCCTGGTTATTATGTGTTAATGGCCAAGAACATGCTGCCTGCTCCAAAATGCATTATCATTCTATTTTGCCATTTAATGGTCCCAAATAGAAAAATAGATATTTTTTTTTTCTTTTTTCAAATCATATGTGATGTGTATTTCTAACAATGTGTTATTCCTATTATTCTCTATCTTTATGAAAAAGAAAAAAAATAATTGCAAATTACAATGGATGTGGCTCTTTTACTTGTCCTTGCATGGCCCTAGCTTGACTTCCCGCAGGGTACTTTGTGCCAAGTTATTTCTCTAAGAGTGGAATTGATGTGAGGAATATTGCCATTTTCAGTAGGGGCACTGGACTGAGAATGAAGATTGTCCGCATAAACGAGAATATCCTGGTAAACGCGGACAAGTCTCGACCTAAAAAAATAAGGAAAGTCTGCAATTTTCACAGACGTTTTTTCTTCTTCGGTGCTCTGCGGTTACAGGGTTCCTGATCCGCGTGCTGGCAATTAATGCGAAAAACTAATTCCGTGTAATAAAATACCCACAGTTCACCGTCTACTTTCTATGGGTTGTCCGTCTTCCCTAGGATTTATTGTTCATGACGTGAAAGTCTCTGCGTAAGTGTTAAATGCATTATGGGGTATCATCGCGGAATTCGTTTTTCGCATCACCAACGCGCGGATCGGGAATCCGGATCCTTCGCGAAAATGCGGATGATCCTTATTTTTCTGGATGCAAATGGTGTGCATTAACGAGGGTATTGTCATTTATGCGGATGATGCTCATTCTCGTACTATAGCACCCTTACTGATTTTGTGAATAAACCATTGTTGTTGTTTTTGATCGTGTAGGCCTATATAATCTACAGACATGTGCAAGCATTGCGCACAATGAACCGTTAGGCTATACTGTGCAGTCCTTGAATGAGTGGTGGAATATTTCACAAGCATGCCAAGAATTTGTAGACAATAGACAAATAAAAAAATAGATAATTTTTTTTTTTTTTCAAATCATATGTGATGTGTATTTCTAACAATGTGTTATTCCTATTATTCTCTATCTTTATGAAAAAGAAAAAAAATAATTGCAAATTACAATGGATGTGGCTCTTTTACTTGTCCTTGCATGGCCCTAGCTTGACTTCCCGCAGGGTACTTTGTGCCAAGTTATTTCTCTAAGAGTGGAATTGATGTGAGGAATATTGCCATTTTCAGTAGGGGCACTGGAGTGAGAATGAAGATTGTCCGCATAAACGAGAATATCCTGGTAAACGCGGACAAGTCTCGACCTAAAAAAATAAGGAAAGTCTGCAATTTTCACAGACGTTTTTTCTTCTTCGGTGCTCTGCGGTTACAGGGTTCCTGATCCGCGTGCTGGCAATTAATGCGAAAAACGGATTCCGCGTAATAAAATACCCACAGTTCACCGTCTACTTTCTATGGGTTGTCCGTCTTCCCTAGGATTTATTGTTCATAACGTGAAAGTCTCTGCGTAAGTGTAAAATGCATTATGGGGCATCATCGCAGAATTCGTTTTTCGCATCACCAACGCGCGGATCGGGAATCCGGATCCTTCGCGAAAATGCGGATGATCCTTATTTTTCTGGATGTAAATGGTCTGCGTTTACGAGGGTATTGTCATTTATGCGGACGATGCTCATTCTCGTACTAGCACCCCTACTGATTTTGTGAATAAACCATTGTTGTTTTTTATCGTGTAGGCCTATATAATCTACAGACATGTGCAAGCATTGCGCACAATGAACCGTTAAAAGGCTATACTGTGCAGAGTCCTTGAATGAGTGGTGGAATATTTCACAAGCATGCCAAGAATTTGTAGACAATAGACAAATAGAAAAATAGATAATATTTTTTTTTTTTCAAATCATATGTGATGTGTACTTCTAACAATGTGTTATTCCTATTATTCTCTATCTTTATGAAAAAGAAAAAAAATATTTGCAAATTACAATGGATGTGGCTCTTTTACTTGTCCTTGCATGGCCCTAGCTTGACTTCCCGCAGGGTACTTTGTGCCAAGTTATTTCTCTAAGAGTGGAATTGATGTGAGGAATATTGCCATTTTCAGTAGGGGCACTGGTCTGAGAATGAAGATTGTCCGCATAAACGAGAATATCCTGGTAAACGCGGACAAGTCTCGACCTAAAAAAATAAGGATAGTCTGCAATTTTCACAGACGTTTTTTCCTTCTTCGGTGCTCTGCGGGTACAGGGTTTGTGATCCGCATGCTGGCAATCAATGCGAAAAACGGATTCCGCGTAATAAAATACCCCCAGTTCGCCGTCTACTTTTTATGGGTTGTCCGTCTTCCCTAGGATTTATTGTTCATAACGTGAAAGTCTCTGCGTAAGTGTTAAATGCATTATGGGGCATCATCGCCGAATTCGTTTTTCGCATCACCAACGCGCGGATCGGGAATCCGGATCCTGCGCGAAAATGCAGATGATCCTTATTTTTCTGGATGCAAATGGTCTGCGTTTACGAGGGTATTGTCGTTTATGCGGACGATGCTCATTCTCGTACTAGCACCCCTACTGATTTTGTGAATAAACCATTGTTGTTGTTTTTGATCGTGTAGGCCTATATAATCTACAGACATGTGCAAGCATTGCGCACAATGAACCGTTAGGCTATAATGTGCAGAGTCCTTGAATGAGTGGTGGAATATTTCACAAGCATGCCAAGAATTTGTAGACAATAGACAAATAGAAAAATAGATAATATTTATTTTTTTAAAAAAATCATATGTGATGTGTATTTCTAACAATGTGTTATTCCTATTTTTCTCTATCTTTATGAAAAAGAAAACAAATAATTGCAAATTACAATGGATGTGGCTCTTTTACTTGTCCTTGCATGGCCCTAGCTTGACTTCCCGCAGGGTACTTTGTGCCAAGTTATTTCTCTAAGAGTGGAATTGATGTGAGGAATATTGCCATTTTCAGTAGGGGCACTGGACTGAGAATGAAGATTGTCCGCATAAACGAGAATATCCTGGTAAACGCGGACAAGTCTCGACCTAAAAAAATAAGGATAGTCTGCAATTTTCACAGACGTTTTTCTTCTTCGGTGCTCTGCGGGTACAGGGTTCCTGATCCGCGTGCTGGCAATTAATGCGAAAAACGGATTCCGCGTAATAAAATATTCCCAGTTCAGTCTACTTTCTATGGGTTGTCCGTCTTCCCTAGGATTTATTGTTCATAACGTGAAAGTCTCTGCGTAAGTGTAAAATGCATTATGGGGCATCATCGCGGAATTCGTTTTTCGCATCACCAACGCGCGGATCGGGAATCCGGATCCTTCGCGAAAATGCGGATGATCCTTATTTTTCTGGATGCAAATGGTCTGCGTTTACGAGGGTATTGTCATTTATGCGGACGATGCTCATTCTCGTACTAGCACCCCTACTGATTTTGTAAATAAACCATTGTTGTTTTTTATCGTGTAGGCCTATGTAATCTACAGACATGTGCAAGCATTCCGCACAATGAACCGTTAGGCTATACTGTGCAGAGTCCTGGAATGAGTGGTGGAATATTTCACAAGCATGCCAAGAATTTGTAGACAATAGACAAATAGAAAAATAGATAATATATTTTTTTTTTTCAAATCATATGTGATGTGTATTTCTAACAATGTGTTATTCCTTTTATTCTCTATCTTTATGAAAAAGAAAAAAAATAATTGCAAATTACAATGGATGTGGCTCTTTTACTTGTCCTTGCATGGCCCTAGCTTGACTTCCCGCAGGGTACTTTGTGCCAAGTTATTTCTCTAAGAGTGGAATTGATGTGAGGAATTTTGCCATTTTCAGTAGGGGTACTGGTCTGAGAATGAAGATTGTCCGCATAAACGAGAATATCCTGGTAAACGCGGACAAGTCTCGACCTAAAAAAATAAGGATAGTCTGCAATTTTCACAGACGTTTTTCTTCTTCGGTGCTCTGCGGGTACAGGGTTCCTGATCCGCGTGCTGGCAATTAATGCGAAAAACGGATTCCGCGTAATAAAATATTCCCAGTTCACAGTCTACTTTCTATGGGTTGTCCGTCTTCCCTAGGATTTATTGTTCATAACGTGAAAGTCTCTGCGTAAGTGTAAAATGCATTATGGGGCATCATCGCGGAATTCGTTTTTCGCATCACCAACGCGCGGATCGGGAATCCGGATCCTTCGCGAAAATGCGGATGATCCTTATTTTTCTGGATGCAAATGGTCTGCGTTTACGAGGGTATTGTCATTTATGCGGACGATGCTCATTCTCGTACTAGCACCCCTACTGATTTTGTAAATAAACCATTGTTGTTTTTTATCGTGTAGGCCTATGTAATCTACAGACATGTGCAAGCATTCCGCACAATGAACCGTTAGGCTATACTGTGCAGAGTCCTGGAATGAGTGGTGGAATATTTCACAAGCATGCCAAGAATTTGTAGACAATAGACAAATAGAAAAATAGATAATATATTTTTTTTTTTCAAATCATATGTGATGTGTATTTCTAACAATGTGTTATTCCTTTTATTCTCTATCTTTATGAAAAAGAAAAAAAATAATTGCAAATTACAATGGATGTGGCTCTTTTACTTGTCCTTGCATGGCCCTAGCTTGACTTCCCGCAGGGTACTTTGTGCCAAGTTATTTCTCTAAGAGTGGAATTGATGTGAGGAATATTGCCATTTTCAGTAGGGGTACTGGTCTGAGAATGAAGATTGTCCGCATAAACGAGAATATCCTGGTAAACGCGAACAAGTCTCGACCTAAAAAAATAAGGATAGTCTGCAATTTTCACAGACAGTTTTTCTTCTTCGGTGCTCTGCGGGTACAGGGTTCCTGATCCGCGTGCTGGCAATTAATGCGAAAAACGGATTCCGCGTAATAAAATATTCCCAGTTCACAGTCTACTTTCTATGGGTTGTTCGTCTTCCCTAGGATTTATTGTTCATAACGTGAAAGTCTCTGCGTAAGTGTTAAATGCATTATGGGGCATCATCGCGGAATTCGTTTTTCGCATCACCAACGCGCGGGTCGGGAATCCGGATCCTGCGCGAAAATGCAGATGATCCTTATTTTTCTGGATGCAAATGGTCTGCGTTTACGAGGGTATTGTCGTTTATGCGGACGATGCTCATTCTCGTACTAGCACCCCTACTGATTTTGTGAATAAACCATTGTTGTTGTTTTTGATCGTGTAGGCCTATATAATCTACAGACATGTGCAAGCATTGCGCACAATGAACCGTTAGGCTATAATGTGCAGAGTCCTTGAATGAGTGGTGGAATATTTCACAAGCATGCCAAGAATTTGTAGACAATAGACAAATAGACAAATAGATAATATTTATTTTTTTTAAAAAATCATATGTGATGTGTATTTCTAACAATGTGTTATTCCTATTTTTCTCTATCTTTATGAAAAAGAAAACAAATAATTGCAAATTACAATGGATGTGGCTCTTTTACTTGTCCTTGCATGGCCCTAGCTTGACTTCCCGCAGGGTACTTTGTGCCAAGTTATTTCTCTAAGAGTGGAATTGATGTGAGGAATATTGCCATTTTCAGTAGGGGCACTGGACTGAGAATGAAGATTGTCCGCATAAACGAGAATATCCTGGTAAACGCGGACAAGTCTCGACCTAAAAAAATAAGGATAGTCTGCAATTTTCACAGACGTTTTTCTTCTTCGGTGCTCTGCGGGTACAGGGTTCCTGATCCGCGTGCTGGCAATTAATGCGAAAAACGGATTCCGCGTAATAAAATATTCCCAGTTCACAGTCTACTTTCTATGGGTTGTCCGTCTTCCCTAGGATTTATTGTTCATAACGTGAAAGTCTCTGCGTAAGTGTAAAATGCATTATGGGGCATCATCGCGGAATTCGTTTTTCGCATCACCAACGCGCGGATCGGGAATCCGGATCCTTCGCGAAAATGCGGATGATCCTTATTTTTCTGGATGCAAATGGTCTGCGTTTACGAGGGTATTGTCATTTATGCGGACGATGCTCATTCTCGTACTAGCACCCCTACTGATTTTGTAAATAAACCATTGTTGTTTTTTATCGTGTAGGCCTATGTAATCTACAGACATGTGCAAGCATTCCGCACAATGAACCGTTAGGCTATACTGTGCAGAGTCCTGGAATGAGTGGTGGAATATTTCACAAGCATGCCAAGAATTTGTAGACAATAGACAAATAGAAAAATAGATAATATATTTTTTTTTTTCAAATCATATGTGATGTGTATTTCTAACAATGTGTTATTCCTTTTATTCTCTATCTTTATGAAAAAGAAAAAAAATAATTGCAAATTACAATGGATGTGGCTCTTTTACTTGTCCTTGCATGGCCCTAGCTTGACTTCCCGCAGGGTACTTTGTGCCAAGTTATTTCTCTAAGAGTGGAATTGATGTGAGGAATTTTGCCATTTTCAGTAGGGGTACTGGTCTGAGAATGAAGATTGTCCGTATAAACGAGAATATCCTGGTAAACGCGGACAAGTCTCGACCTAAAAAAATAAGGATAGTCTGCAATTTTCACAGACGTTTTTCTTCTTCGGTGCTCTGCGGGTACAGGGTTCCTGATCCGCGTGCTGGCAATTAATGCGAAAAACGGATTCCGCGTAATAAAATATTCCCAGTTCACAGTCTACTTTCTATGGGTTGTCCGTCTTCCCTAGGATTTATTGTTCATAACGTGAAAGTCTCTGCGTAAGTGTAAAATGCATTATGGGGCATCATCGCGGAATTCGTTTTTCGCATCACCAACGCGCGGATCGGGAATCCGGATCCTTCGCGAAAATGCGGATGATCCTTATTTTTCTGGATGCAAATGGTCTGCGTTTACGAGGGTATTGTCATTTATGCGGACGATGCTCATTCTCGTACTAGCACCCCTACTGATTTTGTAAATAAACCATTGTTGTTTTTTATCGTGTAGGCCTATGTAATCTACAGACATGTGCAAGCATTCCGCACAATGAACCGTTAGGCTATACTGTGCAGAGTCCTGGAATGAGTGGTGGAATATTTCACAAGCATGCCAAGAATTTGTAGACAATAGACAAATAGAAAAATAGATAATATATATTTTTTTTTCAAATCATATGTGATGTGTATTTCTAACAATGTGTTATTCCTTTTATTCTCTATCTTTATGAAAAAGAAAAAAAATAATTGCAAATTACAATGGATGTGGCTCTTTTACTTGTCCTTGCATGGCCCTAGCTTGACTTCCCGCAGGGTACTTTGTGCCAAGTTATTTCTCTAAGAGTGGAATTGATGTGAGGAATTTTGCCATTTTCAGTAGGGGTACTGGTCTGAGAATGAAGATTGTCCGCATAAACGAGAATATCCTGGTAAACGCGAACAAGTCTCGACCTAAAAAAATAAGGATAGTCTGCAATTTTCACAGACAGTTTTTCTTCTTCGGTGCTCTGCGGGTACAGGGTTCCTGATCCGCGTGCTGGCAATTAATGCGAAAAACGGATTCCGCGTAATAAAATATTCCCAGTTCACAGTCTACTTTCTATGGGTTGTTCGTCTTCCCTAGGATTTATTGTTCATAACGTGAAAGTCTCTGCGTAAGTGTAAAATGCATTATGGGGCATCATCGCGGAATTCGTTTTTTCGCATCACCAACGCGCGCATCGGGAATCCGGATCCTTCACGAAAATGCGGATGATCATTATTTTTTCTGGATGCAAATGGTCTGCGTTTACGAGGGTATTGTCGTTTATGCGGACGATGCTCATTCTCGTACTAGCACCCCTACTGATTTTCTGAATAAACCATTGTTGTTGTTTTTTATCGTGCAGGCCTATATAATCTACAGACATGTGCAAGCATTGCGCACAATGAACCGTTAGGTTATACTGTGCAGAGTCCTTGAATGAGTGGTGGAATATTTCACAAGCATGCCAAGAATTTGTAGACAATATAGTCATCTTGACTTTAAAATAATTATTTTAAATGAAATACCTACATAGTACATTGGCTATATAGCGCCAAACATGCCAAATGAGGAGAGTGAGCAGCACAAATAGCCGCAGTATCATCAAGGTTTGCCCAAAATTTCGTTGAATTTTCTGTTGATCTAGACAGAGTCTATCATAAAGTCTATCGATGCGCAAACGATAGTGAAACAAAGTGCAATGGAATAAAATCAAGCTTTCAAGGGGCAGTTTCTTCAGTTTTTCAACGCGATTTTGAGCTGTGAGTGTGAATCAGATGAAATTAAATAAGAGAACTGATTTCTTAAGGTTATTTAAACTGCAGTATGATTTTGAAGCATCATAGTCATATTCAATATTCAATTGAACAATAATTTACATTTTCTCCTATTTATAATTTAGTGGGCCAAGATCTAGATCTAGGCTACCGGTATTTGTTTTGTAGACCTAGAAATCTACATGCATGTGTGGAAAAGTAATTTGTTAGCTTAACTTAGGAAATCCAATGAGTTTTATGACGTCGATACCGGTTAATTAATGGCTAAACCTTATGCATTGAAATTATAGGAGTGTGAAGTGGAATTTGGTATGCTCAAGTTGGATGAATTTTGATTGTACAACACTTTTTCGTAGAAAAATTGCCAACACACATGCACACACAAATAACGATAGAATCACACACAGAAAAGTTTATATTTGGGACTAGATCTAGAGTCTATTCATGAAATACAAAGGCAAATGGTTTTCAAACAATATTAGTCCTTATCGATTATTCCTCTGACTAAGATGAATATCAATAGACATATTTACAACTTACGGTATACATTGTAGATATTTTTAGAGTGAAGACAAGGAACCACCAGCAGAGCTAGGGCAAGGCTAGCTGCGCCGACCAGCTGAAACTATGTAGCTGATGCTAGCTGCAGGTACGGTATGCGAGCTCTGGCGGGTCTAGCGGCGACGCCGGCGGTCGACGCCAGTCCTGGGCGTACTGCAGAGAGCTATAGCTAGCCCTGCCAGGCCCGACCCATGGGGAGCGTTGGTGCATGCCCCCTTTTCCTTCCGAAAACACAGGGAAAAGCCACGAATTTTCAAATAAATGTTCAGTTTACTCATTCAGAAATGCCTTAGAATGTACCATAAAGCATCTTATAGTTCAATTTTTTTCCGGGGCCCTTTGGCCCCGGACCCCACGCCGATTTAACACTTCATGCCCCTCCTTTAAAAAAAAAACTTCTTGGATCCGCCGCTACAGCCGGTCGATCGCGCGCATGCAGGATATATTTCGCATAGGCTGCCTGAATACGCACGCGTATTCCGCACAAGCATTCCTCAGCAACTTACTGTTACAGAATATAATCTAAAGACGGCGATGTACAGTAGCTAAGTAGCGCGCGCGCGCTGGGGGACTAGTTTTCTCAGTATCTTACTGGGTCATCACTATACTCTAGGTGACAATATAGTTCCAGAACATTACTATTGCAACTATGTCACCTGGATTTTCAGATTAGTAATCTGCTCCGATTTTACTGACACACTTTTGGGTAATCTGCTTCGATACCTTGCTGGCTCGATTATTGGTATCAGGTGGAAGTGATCTATGATAATTCATGCTTTTTATGTTTCGTGTGCTCGACCTATAATCTTCAAATCGCTTGGCAAACTGAGTCCAAAGTTAGACTTGTTTCACATGTGTATTATAGGCAATGACGAGCTTGCAACCTATTTTGAAAAATTACGGTGGGTGAACTTTCAAAAGTCAATGAGACATGAGGGCTCCAATGAAAGAGCTAGTGATAACGTACGTCGGGGTGGATGTGCTTTTCGTTTAAACAAAAAATGAATTTTTAACGATTTAAAAAAAAAACGTCCATAGGCTAACATGTTAGGCTGCTCACTCTGACAATGCTCTGACGATAGGGGGCGTTGTGAAATGAGACTAAACGGAGCAATATGTATACAATATACATCAAAAGAGAAATAAATAGAGAAAGGGTAGAATGGTATGGGGTAGAGAAATAAAGATACAGGGAAAGAAAATGGGAGAAATAAAGATAGCGAGAGAGAAGAGAGAGATAAAGAGAAAGGAAAGGAGGGATACAAAAGAGAGAGAGAGGGGGAGATGAGAGGGATATAGAAGCGACAGAGAGAGAGAGAGAGAGTGAGAGAGAGAGAATATCAAGTGAGAGCGTTATAACATGGACCTAGTCAATGCAATGTTACATGCACCTACTACAGTAGTTGGTGCATGGTCATGAGGCGAAGGATATAATTCAATTATACGGAGAGAGATTAGCCCATAACACGTGTAGGAATTCTCGCTACCCCAAATAGCGATTCTGCCGAGATCCGGGGAAAATCCTGAAATCCGCATTGCATTATGGGATAGCTTTTCGACATTACAGCTTCCTGTGCAGGCGTTCGTGATCACAACCCTCTCTTTCACGGTAGAGTTTAACGGCCTTTTGTGCTAAAGTCACTAATTCTGCCCGAAGCTTTCCATTGCATATTATAATCTGTACAAATTACACTGATTGGCATCGATTTTAGCGTGCGTGAAAACTCTGCACAGCGAACACAGGCGCTAGCGCCAGCGGGATGGGACTCTATACCGGAAGTTGTAGTGACGACCCGAGAGAGTGAAAATTACCTCGTCTCGCGAATTTCGAGATTTTCGTACCTATTTAGGGTAGCGAGAATTACTTACCTCTATGACCTCTACCAGAGGTCATTTGGCTGAATAAACAGCGTACCCGTAAAGTTACTAAGGGATGATCTCAAAATAAGCATGTGCAGTATACACAAGTCATGATCGAATGTTCGGGAAAACGTCTAGTCAACCTTATTATTGATTAATCTTCGTTTGTAAGATTAAACGTGTCTTCTTTACTTTTAATAAAGAAATGCAAAATAAATAATGTTACGTTCTGTCTATAAATGATTACCCAAACTGTCCCTGTACAACGACTTTGGGGAGTATTTTGAGATTATCCCTACAAAAAATGTGCTCGGAAATTCTTCAGGCCAATCCGGCACAACGCAATATACACGTAGGCCTAGCCTACACACGTAACATGTACTATACGCAGGCCTAATACACACGCACAGGGATCAATGCCAGATCATTGCAGTTCATCACGACCACTTGACTTGACCAAAATACAGGCAATATGTGGCATGTGCGTTCGTTCACAGAGCTGGCGAACAACAATATTATCAAAGTCGAGCAATAACAAATGCATTTCAAAGTTGAAAACACAGAAACGATTAAGAGAGGGAAATGGAAAAATGAGTTGAAGAGAAGAACACAGAATATTCCGGCCCGCACAGGAAATACATAGACTAACGTACGTAAGTACAGTAAAGATGGCGGCGGTCCGATCGATTATAAAATTATATATTGCGATTACAGTCTACAGACAAGTGTTTTTTTTCTTCAAATTTGGGAGACAGTATAAAAATCTTACACTAAGGCAACTCGACTTTAAAATAATTATCTTCATGATTATATATATTGTTTAAGTCTGGTAATATGATTAGTGTCAAAACATGTTAATTATTACACTTTAACAATAGTGCTATATATGTTTTATGCTGTTCAGATGACATGTACATTTTCGAACTGAGAGGGAGCTATACCAAATTTACCGGGAGTACCGGTAAAAAAAATTATTTTTTAAAATTTTAATTACTCCAAATCAAAAGCTTTTTAGAGCCCAATTTTTTTAGAGTTGGGTGTTCTAACACTATGTTTCACAATAGTAATGCAAATTTTAAATTTCATGATCCAATCCTGATGAAATATTCCCAAAACTTTGTAATACCTTTAACATGCTAAACAGAAGTTGTTCGATATATTATAGTTTAAGGTTGTTTACGGGCTGTTTTGCTATAGTTTCATAGGCCTACGAGACATGGGGGTGAAGGTGCTGCGCCCCACCCCCCCCCCCCCCCCGAATTTAAAAAATGCAAAGATGTATTCGGGCACGGGTAACCGTTACTTGATTGTGGCGTTTGCGTAATATTCAAACAGCCTATTATCCTAACATATATGTACATGTTTAATTGGTATGTCCAGACATTTTGTTTGTTTTAATACTTCAAAACATTTCAGTTCCATTCAGACTAACATTTCTTTTCTTCCACTCTTTTATAATTGTTCATGTCAACAAAAATAAATACTCAAGTGCAAAAAAAAGTAAATACATAATGGCCAAAGCCATTTCGAGAGCATGTTAATTATTCTTCACACAGTAAAGAAGCCGTTCATCAATAACATAGCCTTGTCTCGGGTACGCGCTTTAAACAAATACACATCATAGAAGAATAGACGAAGAAAGAAGAAAAATGAAATAAAAGGAAAACAAATTTAGAATAAGGAAGTTGGAAACAGTTACATAATAGCTAGCCTATAACTGAGATGTATATATCAATAAAATCGCAAGATTGGCACTAAAATATTTTGTGACTATTTTTTCTTGAATCTGTAAGTTGATATTCGAGCTAGATTTACCTCCCCCCCCCCCCCCCCCCCCCCTTACCCGCCCGGCCGATGGGCCCGTATATCTGCTATTGACATCGTTTTTCAACATGATAACGCACATTAACTGAAGAGCTACAAAGGAAACAGTGTTTATTTTAATTAATTGTTATTACTACATTTAGTTGATGAATAACATCAATAATATTTTATCAAGATATAACGAAATATCATATTTTGTACGCATCATATTCTGCAGGGAAAAGACGTGAGGAAACTGATAAACACTTCTCTTTAAAACCGTCAGATGAATAAAAGCGACACTATTCATTTTGCCTTTTCCTTTTCTGTTATCTCATATTCTTTTAGAATTCGAATCATTGCTGATGCACTAAAGAATGTCATTGCTCAGAGTCTGGAGTTTCCTGTATGTCTGACTACCTTCATCGATCCCAAGATCCTGTCTTGTTCTCACACCTACTGCAAGGCCTGTCTGGACAACCTCTTGGAATGCCATGATAACGACCAGATGCTCCGATGCCCTGTCTGCAGAGCTGAAACCCAGGTCCCAAACCAAGATGTCAGCACTCAACCGACAAATCTAGCTTTGAGGTCACTCATAGAGGGTGTGAAGAATCAACATCAGTTTTGCACGAATCGGGTTTTCTCGATTAGTCTTTTTTTAGTCGCTCGGCGTCTATCAGAGATGAGGCCTTGTCTAAAGGCTAGCAGGGCACCGGCCGAAAATTTCAAAAGTATTTGTTTTTACTCGCCGTACGGGTCCCGGAGTGTATAAATGAAAGCCCAATCAAATAGTAGTTTTACATTCTTTTAATTATTATGTATCTCAATCCTTTCATTGGTTGAAAAGTAAGGCATTCAGAATAATGTTTTGTTGATTTTTTTCTCATTGAAACACAAGATAGACACAATAACTTTGATCTTTCATAAAACATAAATATTAAAAAAAAACAAAAAAACTTTGAACTTTCGTTTCTGATATACTGTTAATGTCAAAGCTGACAATGTGAAATTAAAAAAATAATTTGAAGAAAAAAAAAATCAATAAATCTTCTGACACAACTAATTAGAAGATTTGTCAATTACATATAGGCTTCCATAGGTTAAGTGGAATTAAAATTGACATTAACACAATATATACATTGAAGATAATGGTGAGTTCTGGTCATCCGATTGCATTGTGAAAGAAAAGGTGTGGAATGGATCAGAAAAAGTTGATCATGTAGCATGTAAGTATCAGTGGGTACTGCAAAGTTCTGGAGTCATAAAAATAAAAATAACTTTGGCCCAGTCTTGTTAAAGTAACAAGCACTGTAAACAGAAAGATGTTTACGGGACTACACAAATGGTGTTGGGGCTACTAACCTTGATTTCCTAAATTGTCTATGCTCATTACTCAGCCAGTATACATTTTCTACCAAAATTATTTGTCAAATGACATTTATTCGTAATCTTGAGCATTCAGTGTAATTTTCGTTTGATTCTGTGAGATTGAATTTTCTTTTTTTTTAACCAGAACCCACCTTTATCTTTAAGAGTTTAGGTCCTCGCATTAGCTAGTGAACATTCAAAAGCTACAATATTGCTTGATCCGCCGTTGTTGACTTACTAATCAACAAAAAAACATTAAGTAGTTTGGTATCTTCAGAGATTCGGACTATCAGACTTCAGACTATGAACCTTACTTCCATCACCTACACCCCTCCATTGTATACTATATAGGTCTAACATGCTCATATTCGTAAAGATTACGCCTCGAGCATGCAAGGAGGACAGATTCTTGATATCATACCAGTTAAACCCGTTTCTAGTTGAGCCTGTGAACTTCTATACCGGATAGGGGTCGAACGATATGCTCCATGTTGAACACGTCTTCTTTTCATCTTCATTTTAAGGATTAGTTACGACACTATCCCTAGATTTCACTAATGGGGAAAACAGTAAAAAAAACTCTTGAACACTTTAATACCGGTGTAGGACCTTTTCCTCTGTGGTTCGGATAGTAAAGGTAAGCTAAAACTTGTTTTGAATGTTGAAATGTGGTGGTGTACTTGAAGTGCGTATCAGGACAATTATCCTCTAGACAATCACACCCCGGAACAAGCTGCAGTCAGAGTTTGTATAGATGTGGTGGAGTTTCGGAGAATGACGTCAATTAAAAAATAAACGAGATGATGGAAATAAATCACAACGATTAAATCGAATAAACTGAAGTTGAAAAAAGTACCTCCCCAAAATGATAATGTTACATCTTATTTCGAAATTATTATGATTTTACTTCCAACGAAAAAATGCGTTGACAAATTATCCACAGAACATCAATGCAAAATTAATTCCTAAGATTCGGATGCCCCTACCAGTTTATCGAGGTTAAACTTTGCAGTAGATACAAACCTTAAGTTTTCTTACATAGAAATGTGAGCTATTGGTTGAAGCACTCTGGCCGAGTTTTGAGGTTGTTGGAATTTCCCAGTACCTAAAAATAGATTGACAAACGAAATATATACATGTATACAGTACAGCACCGGTTATGATCAGTGCACCAGTCCAACCTAAAGGCGAATAGCATACATGTATATCGGTTTAATATAACTCTATAGACCGATATGTAGTTACTGAAAAAGAGGTGAGTTTAAAATGTCTGTCATTTAAAAAGAAATGCAGCGACAATTGGTAATATTTTCGTTTGACATGGTTGTATATAACTTTATTAGGCTGACGCCCAAACACTTTCGAGGCTTTAATTATATCTGGTTCATAAAATTATCATTATCCTTGGGCTGAAAATTAGAAGGGTGTCGGTCTAGGTGTCTTTGAGGTGATTAATGGAGAGCGATTGAGCTAAGGCCAAGAAAAACCAAGAAGGCCTATAACTTTGTATTGTTCATTTGTCTTGTGGAAAAAACGATGATGGTGGTGTGTTGCAGTGATTTAAATTACAAATTTATCATGAATTATTATTCTTACATGTTATATAGATATGAAAGCATTTGGTAAATATTTCAGGGTATAATGTGATTCTTAACATAGCTAACATATATTTAAGCTAGTGATTTTGCCAAACCAGAGCACTCTCATTTCTACTCTACACAAATGATGATTTTTTTTTTTTAAATAGGATAGTCCAATGTGCATAAGTATGTTTATATATGTTTATAGAGTACTGCTTCTGATACTTCATCAGAATATTGCCTTATAATTTTTAGAGTTGTTCAAAGCCTAAACTCCATGTTAAAGGGCAATCCAACCCTTGTAATAAGTTGATTTGTATAAAAGCAGAAAATAACAAAAACAGAAAGGCAACACTTTTAAATGAATCGGATCAATAGTGAGGAAGTTGTGAATGTTTGAAATATGAGATCACTAAGTCTATGCGCATCTCAAATTCGTAGTTCGGTTAGTGGATTACTCTCCCATTTGCCGTGTACAAAGATATCATTAATTTCTGTTTATCGCGTAAACTCCTTCTCCTTTATGGGTAATACTCACAAATATATATTATAGATACCATATTAATATAGGTCCTCTAACAAGAATAGACCATCCTGAGTCATGATTTTTTGAAAAATTAAAATTCTAGTCATGTTAGAACAGATGGGAAAGTAGTCCGGCACTACATCACGATGGCATTACCGCTTTAGCCAATCTGAAGCGCCCATACGTAAAGTGATTACAACTTTCACAAATTCATAACTTTTTAAAAATATTTAGTCAGATTCAATTGAAACTTCCATCACTTTGCTTCTCTGATGTGTCTACTTTCTTTTAGAGTAGTTGTCTATTTGGGATGGATTTCCCTTTAAGAACAAAATATGTTTACATTCACAGTAACAAATGAAACGGGATGCGTTTTTTGCGGGTACTTGAGATTTAATAGAGGATGGAATCTTGTTACCCTGAATATCAACATCATGACAATAATAACAACTACGACACAAACTTTCCCAACTGAATATAAAATACTTTTACTTAAACGTTACACTGCTCCAATCCGCCCCAGGGAAGGACCCGGGTATCATTTTCGAATCTTTTGATAAATTTATACAAGTATCTGCACTTGAAAAACTGGATGGAGCCGGCATGTCCAATCCATAGTACTCTCTGCATCGGGGCCACCAACAGACGAGAACTTGTGTACAACCCCCCCACAGCCCGTAAAAAGGCGACACTGTTTCCTCATTAAAGAGGGCGAACAGAGTTTACCTTCTCATATGGAATTTAACTGTGAGTACCACAAAGGGGGCTATACGTATAACCCCCCTCTGCATACAAAGAAGACACACAGTTCCACTTCATTAAACAGGCGAACAGATGCCTACTTTACAGGCGGGTACATGTTATAAATATCATCGGGGCCCCCTCGGAAACAAATAAATATTGAGCTCTGAAAAACTGGATGGAGCCGGCATGTCCAATCCAAAGTACTCTCTGCATCAGGGCCACCAACAGACGAGAACTTGTGTACAACCCCCCACAGCCCGTAAAAAGGCGACACTGTTTCCTCATTAAAGAGGGCGAACAGAGTTTACCTTCTCATATGGAATTTAACTGTGAGTACCACAAAGTGGGCTATACGTATAACACCCCTCTGCATACAAAGAAGACACACAGTTCCACTGCATTAAACAGGCGAACAGATGCCTACTTTACAGGCGGGTACATGTTATAAATAAACGACAGGATACCTGTTATCATCGGGGCCCTTACCGGAAACCAATAAATATTGAGCTCTGCAAGATACAATGGCCAATTAAAATAATCCAATTCATATTCTCCAAAACACAACCTTCCCATGAGGTATTCTGCAGCAGTGTGTAATACACATAATAACCTTTATATGTATATATTAACATATATACACATACACATATATATATGCGAAGAGGCAAAAATGCCAATTACACATGTCACAACGCAAATTCCAACGATTCGCGTGTTTAGATTCCCCCCCCCCCCCCCCCCCGAGGCCACTCCGTGACCCCCTTTCGGATGAGGTGAGGGCGAAACAAACCCAATCTTCAGACCACTGATCTGAGAAACATGACCGGGACAAAATTCCCTCACGGCCCACGACTGCGGAGCCATTCGTTATAAAACCGCAGATGTTCGTGCGACCAAGCAATTTGCTCCAAATCCGAGTAAACTTTCAATTTGATATAGCATTACCCTGCATGTCCTTTGGGAATACAATTCTCCTTTAATTCGTTAACACACTCACTAAATAATGTTAACCCCACTGTATACAGCGATAAATCGGTATAACGAGGTTCTTAATTGGTCCCGTTAAATTTACCATGCTACAGCAGAAATGCCGTTGTATATAATCATGGACCTAATACAGGTAACAACAAAATATAATATAACGAGCTGGGACCAGGAATGTTATTCTGCTATATTAACAACATTGTTACATATGAAATCTCCTTTAATCGAGATTACCCTGTATCGTATATATTCGATTGCTTGACCTAAAGCATGTAAAACAATTTCCATGCATTATTGCATTGATATCTGTGAGACAAAACACATATCATGTCAATATAACTTATCTCCTAGACCAACAAAACCATTATTACAAAATCGTATTGCTTGCAAAACAATAATGCCAATATATATAATCGAATTAACAACAACGACAAAATATGGTATAACGAGCTGAGACCAAAATTGTTACTCAGCTATATTAACAACGTTGTTATATATAAAATCTCCTTTAATTGTGATGCAGGAAAGCCCCAACCTGCCAAGCATTGCTTCGACATCAAGATTACTTGACTGAGGGGAAAAAACAAACATGATTAATCCATTATGTTAATCACTTGACACGCTTCCTGACCACTTAATATTTATAAAACATACTACCGAATACACTTGAAAAACGTAAGGAGGAAAATGAAGTTGGGGGTGGTGGAGGGTAAATTAATTTGCCACCGAATAATATCTATGACCATCCTCTAAAAAATCTGCAAGGTAAATGAGGATTCTCACGCCAACACCGTGAGAACCAATATATCCCGGCTAAAATAATTCCATATATAGATTCGAAACATACATTGCGCACATTCCGTTTATAGATACGCGTTCATGAAAGAAGCCGCGCGGCTGACTCAAAGGGTGTCGGCATGTTATTGTTTTCTATCAAGATGCCGCTAAGGGTCATCACAGAAGAGAAGCCGCCGCGAACTCGTGATGTCACTGATGAATGTAAACCATTTATATCGCCCTTCGTTCGATAAAATTTCTTACATTCACAGTAACAAATGAAACGGGATGCGTTTTTTGCGGGTACTTGAGATTTAATAGAGGATGGAATCTTGTTACCCTGAATATCAACATCATGACAATAATAACAACTACGACACAAACTTTCCCAACTGAATATAAAATACTTTTACTTAAACGTTACACTGCTCCAATCCGCCCCAGGGAAGGACCCGGGTATCATTTTCGAATCTTTTGATAAATTTATACAAGTATCTGCACATGAAAAACTGGATGGAGCCGGCATGTCCAATCCATAGTACTCTCTGCATCGGGGCCACCAACAGACGAGAACTTGTGTACAACCCCCCACAGCCCGTAAAAAGGCGACACTGTTTCCTCATTAAAGAGGGCGAACAGAGTTTACCTTCTCATATGGAATTTAACTGTGAGTACCACAAAGTGGGCTATACGTATAACCCCCCTCTGCATACAAAGAAGACACACAGTTCCACTGCATTAAACAGGCGAACAGATGCCTACTTTACAGGCGGGTACATGTTATAAATATCATCGGGGCCCCCTCGGAAACAAATAAATATTGAGCTCTGAAAAACTGGATGGAGCCGGCATGTCCAATCCAAAGTACTCTCTGCATCAGGGCCACCAACAGACGAGAACTTGTGTACAACCCCCCACAGCCCGTAAAAAGGCGACACTGTTTCCTCATTAAAGAGGGCGAACAGAGTTTACCTTCTCATATGGAATTTAACTGTGAGTACCACAAAGTGGGCTATACGTATAACATCCCTCTGCATACAAAGAAGACACACAGTTCCACTGCATTAAACAGGCGAACAGATGCCTACTTTACAGGCGGGTACATGTTATAAATAAACGACAGGATACCTGTTATCATCGGGGCCCTTACCGGAAACCAATGAATATTGAGCTCTGCAAGATACAATGGCCAATTAAAATAATCCAATTCATATTCTCCAAAACACAACCTTCCCATGAGGTATTCTGCAGCAGTGTGTAATACACATAATAACCTTTATATGTATATATTAACATATATACACATACACATATATATATGCGAAGAGGCAAAAATGCCAATTTCCGCCACACGGGCACCGCCCGCCGCCACTGAGCGTATATATTTTTATCGCGTAATGTACGCATATAAACTGACATATTAATTTCACCCTAAATTCTAATGGGTTCCTTTCGTTTCACTACGCGTTTTAAACGCGAACACGAACTTGAACCTATTGAATTCAACCAATTACCTTAATTTCATTTCAATACCAACGTTGTGCGATTTCGAAGCTTGAGCTAAATCAACCAACTAACCAAAATAACGTGATAACCACCTTTCGTTTTTAACCAAAAACAATAAATTAAAAACACCTTTATGACCTCGACTGTGACTATGCTCATGAAAGCACTCTGCAATAACAGTAAGTATAGTAAATCAAAGCCACGAACGGCTATATATATATATATGAACTAAGTACACGAACTTGAACGTGAACATATTGAATCCAACCAATTAGCCAAAATAACGTGATAACTACATGTACCTTTCTTTTACAACCAAAAACTATAAGTTAAAAGCACATTTATGGCCACGACTGTGACTAAGCTCATGAAAACACTCTGCAATAATCGGTAAATAAAACAAAGCCACAAAACGGCTATATATATATATATATGTACAAAGTACGCGAACTTGAACTTGAACATAATGCATTCAACCAATTACCATAATATCTTTTCAATACCCACGTTTTTAAATTTCAAAGCTTAAGCTAAATCAAGCAATTAATCAAAATAACAAGATAACTACCTTTCATTTTAAACCAAAAGCAGTCTTCAATGAAAAACGCGTTCATGGTCCCAACTGTGACCAAGCTCATGAGAACGCTTTGTAATTTCCATTAACTGAAATACACAGCATCAAAATCCGGGTATATATATGTACATAAACTTAACATGTAATAGTAACCATTAGCCTAATAAGTCTCTTTCGCGTTACATAAAAGTTTTATGCTTTTAAAGCTCGAGCTAAATAAACCAATTACCCGAAACCTAATAACTACCTTTAAACATCAACATGGGGAAATATATACTGTATATATATATATATATATATCTATACATTAATTAAATCAACTTAACATCTTAATAAAAACCACTAGCCTGATAAGTCTCTTTTGCTATAACGTACGAGTTTTGTAATTTCAAAGCTTGAGCTAATTAATTAACCAATTACCCGAAACAAACGTGATAGCTATTTTTCATTATGACTTGAATAAATGTTCAACCGAAAACGGTATTAACTTAAAAACACATATTATGGACACGACATGTGACCAAGCTCATGAATAAAATTCAATAAATCAAAACCACTTCAAGAAACTCGACGAAAGTCTATTCAATGTCCATCAACCCATGGATAAGGCTATGTAGGAAAATATTATTTCCTGTCTCAGATGTATGCAGTCCCTCCTAAACAGCTCGTGCTGTTCGTGCCTGATATCCAAATGATTTAATGCTCTGCCCCCAATCTTGCGGCATATGTACCTGGCGTGCTTGTTTAGTGCTAGCCGCGTCCTATCAATTTCGGCTGCTCGTCTTTACCGAAGCCGCTGTAGGTCCTACGCGGCAATATAACCGACCAAATGATGAGGGCATTGGAGAAGACTTCATCGTGCAGCCGTCCGAGCGTGTTATCCTAGAGAGAGAACAATTCATGCTTCTTAGCTCGACCGACGTCGTTTGTTCCCACGTGCAGAACGATGTGCGCCGGAGAGGAAACCTGGATACCAGGCAGCACCCATTGGACATGTCTAATAACTTGACCTAACTTAAGGCCCCTCCTTCCTCTCCAAACGACGTTGGCTGACGACCCCAAACCTTGTTTTCCCTCACGATGCGCGAAGGCGGCTAGCCAGTGCATCATGGAATCGCCTATAAGCAGGATCGTACTTGACTGGCAACCTACAACAGGAATGAAAGAAAAACTTCCGGCAGCTCATTGTTGTTGATGATTATGATTTATTCGTTTCAAAATTGCCTCATTGCCTCAAAACTGACTCATGAGTCAATTATTCTTACTATTTAAACATATAGGTCTACCCAAATAACTGATAATTTTTCTTAACACACTTCCTTAAACTCGAATGATTAAAGAAGTAATATGGTACAATACATCATGAATTATGCAACAAATAGCATATTAATACGAACATATCTCTTATGCGCGTCCGAGGACCAGCGCCCCGTGTTCTCAATTTCCCCTGCGTCAAAACCGGCCATAGCGGCTGATGTGGCCGCGCCTTTTCTGAAAGAATGTGAATAAATCGTGCTACTGGCAGATCCAAAAAGGACAAACACTAATAATTTGTCTGACCGAAGGGGTCGCTTTCACGAATTGCATCGCCGTAGTAGGCGGGGGTTGAATGCGTGCATGGTGCTGTGGCAGTCATGAGCCACAATTCACTATCAATGACAGCCCATGATCTAGTGGGTTCTCTTGCTTGCCTCAGCCTAAACTGCGCATCGTATGTGCGCCAGCCGTAGACCGAATTTTCCGTCTCTTTCGTTCGTTAGCCTCTTATTGGGGTAGGGTCGGCCGGCTCTCTCTTTAGAGACGGAAACCGTCTAATCACATGTCCTTGATAACGCCACGACCAACTCTGGTCGTAGCGTTTTGCCCCCAAAATCCCCCTAAATGTCATTTTACCTCGTGTATATCCAAATGTAAATTAGGCCTAGGGTATAATAATTCGGTTCCACTTACTAACTTGCTTGAAATAATCCGTTTAATGGTCCCTTTTAAGGAAATTATGGGTCTAAATTGACAGCCGTGTTGAAAATCTTGCAAGTCTCGCTGCCGGAGTCATCTAAATCAATCTCATCCCTTCTAGTCTACGCCGAAGGCAAAATGATTATGAAAGAAAAACTGTGATAACGCCATTACGAACGTGTAGACGGCGCACAGTTTTTCCTTCATAATCATTTTGCCTTCGGCGTAGACTAGAAGGGATGAGATTGATTTAGATGACTCCGGCAGCGAGACTTGCAAGATTTTCAACACGGCTGTCAATTTAGACCCATAATTTCCTTAAAAGGGACCATTAAACGGATTATTTCAAGCAAGTTAGTAAGTGGAACCGAATTATTATACCCTAGGCCTAATTTACATTTGGATATACACGAGGTAAAATGACATTTAGGGGGATTTTGGGGGCAAAACGCTACGACCAGAGTTGGTCGTGGCGTTATCAAGGACATGTGATTAGACGGTTTCCGTCTCTAAAGAGAGAGCCGGCCGACCCTACCCCAATAAGAGGCTAACGAACGAAAGAGACGGAAAATTCGGTCTACGCCAGCCGTAGCCGCCAAATCTAGCCGCCGTCCGGACGGTGTCCATATACTTAAACATCTCTAAAGCCCGAACTATATGCTTCTCGGCGTATATAGACGCAAATACCAAAAATGCGCTGGTCCATTGCTCTATTAAAATTATTCGCGGCACCCCTCGCAACGGTTGTACCTGCAATGTCGACCCCGACAGGGCAATAGCCGTGGGTGCGCTGCCGTCTGGCACGGGGACATTTTTTAGCAAGGCCCCTAAATCAACAAACTCGCCTTTCCAGATTCTATCCCGCAATGCGCGAGGAACAGCTGACCCCAGCACCTCCCTAGGAGTTGCCAACAAGGGAGGGTCATTGATCATAAGCCCCCTCTGCTGCGCCTGCTCAGGGCCTCCATTTAAGTTTAATGTATCATTACCCGCGCAAACCAACGCCCTAGAATCGTACTCACTTGCGGATGGACCCGGTCCCCGCTGCTCCACTCCGGGGTTCGGCTGCGGTGCCTGGACGAGAGGCTCTGATACGGGCTGGGAAGGCGGAGCTGTTGCAGTTGCAGATCTACGTGAACGTGAGGACCCAGTTCGGTCAACAGTTTTCCACCTGGATTTCTGCTTAGCCTTCGGCATTATGATTCCCGAAGCGATGATACAATTAACAAAGTTATGGAGCAAATATAAAGTTAACCATTTATGAACTCCAAATGTACAAAATTCAAAATCCACTCGCCGTATATAATTACACTGAAGAACCAAGTTGTATTAAAATGTTCCCTTCTGTAAATCCGATATGAAATCGAAGTATAATAGTTGTGGACTACAATGTTTCCTCAATAAAGTCCAATAAATTAATTTGCCACCGAATAATGTCTATGACCATCCTCTAAAAAATCTGCAAGGTGAATGAGGATTCTCACGCCAACACCGTGAGAACCAATATATCCCGGCTAAAATAATTCCATATATAGATTCGAAACATACATTGCGCACATTCCGTTTATAGATACGCGTTCATGAAAGAAGCCGCGCGGCTGACTCAAAGGGTGTCGGCATGTTATTGTTTTCTATCAAGATGCCGCTAAGGGTCATCACAGAAGAGAAGCCGCCGCGAACTCGTGATGTCACTGATGAATGTAAACCATTTATATCGCCCTTCGTTCGATAAAATTTCTTATCTGCATCATATCTTAAGGTCGATCACGGATTTTCTTTTTTTTCTTTCAAAGGTCACGAATTTCTAATACTTGGTTTTAGATTAATTCAAAAATATTTTAATGATTCTTTTTTTCAAATGCCATAGTGGTGAAATGTGGATGGTAAACTACATTTCTGAGACTTGTGTTTAATATATTTTTTTTTATTTCCCGCGGTTTACCTTTGACCTCGGGCTTCAAGTGGTGGAATGTATTATGACTTGAATACGTCAGATTTTCTCAAAATTTATATTAGCCTGACTAGTTGTGGTCTCTTCTAGTGGATAGATTGCTTGATCGTGAATCACTGGGTTCACGGTTCGAGTCCCACCACGGCTTTAATGTCAATTAGCAAAACATTACCCTATATTGGTTACTCTCAACCTATCCCAGGTGTAAAGTGAAAGGGTACCCGGTAGGGAGAAATTCCGTGAATGCTTATGAGCACATTATCATGGTAGGTTGACTGCCGGGAAAGTAATATGATTGCAGGGCCCTCGGGGAGAACACTAAGTGTACTGAAGAGGTTCTGGGTAAACAAGTCATCATTATTATAATGATGATTATTGCAATGACGACCTTCGTCATTGCCTTGTTTTCGTTCACATTCTGCCCCATTAAAATCCCATTCGTTTTGCACGTAGTGCTTGTGATTCCTAGTTAAGTGCTTTTCTCATGTCCTTTTCCTTTTAAATTTCATAGGCATAGTCTCTCCCCCTGTCCACACACAACATTTTCCGTGACTAATCATGATTAGCTATACCGTTTCGCGATAGTGATACTGTTTCGCGATAGTTTTACGACCAAAATTGTAGGTGTGGACGCTCACTAACGATACGTCGTATAACGAAACTAGTCTAACGAAACGCAGGTTTGGGCATCGTTTCGAACTGAAACTAAATAAAGAATCACGCCTAATCACGGAAATGTTGTGTGTGGACAGGGGGACCCCCTGGGGGAGTGTAACTAGTGTAACTAACTGGGCGGGGCTTAACGTGACCTCGAGCAAAATGAGACCAGACCTCTTAACTATCGCGAAACTCTATAAAGAATCACGGAAAATGTTGTGTGTGGACAGGGGGCATTTTATACGATGATTCTTTAGTGACGACGTTTCTTGTGTGTGGACATCCTGGAATTTATACGATAATTCTTTATACGACGTATCGTTATAGAGTTTCGCGATAAATTGTTTTGTGTGTGGACACGCTGTCTAACATCTTATCAAGGTCACTACATTCTTCAATTTTCGAAATCACTCATGCATAACCGTCCAGGCGCCATTTTGTCCGTTTCTGGTCCATTTTAAGGCCTTTCTTTCTTCCTTCCCATCTCCACTATCCTAGATCCTACAAACTTCTAACAAATTCCTCTAGATAGTCTAAGAGATGTTCTTTCATCTGCGACATATGACTTGACCTTCAAAATGCCATCTTTGTACTCAAAATTCAAATCTGAAACCGACTCCGTCAAAAATCTCTCAAATTTTTGAAAAATGGACCCCTAAAAATCTGAAACTGCCATAACTTTCTCATATAAATTCCGTTTCGTGTTTAAATCTCACATTATCCTTATCTCATAATTGCACATAGCCATGCCAAATTTCATGCTCCAATGACTATGCAAAACATAAATAGCGCTCTCTAAAGTTCTGGGAATTGGCTTTCTTTCTGTGGCCGTATCTCCATAATGGCTTGGCAAACCCGTACCCTTTTTTGGATTTAGATACTTGAAGATATACCCTTTTCAGCCATATACAAAATTATATACCCAGCTAACAATGACCAAGTTTGAGAAAAATGCCCTCCAAATTCGCCATTTTCAAGAAAATTCCAAAATAACTTCAACTTGCTCTAAAATTGCGATCTTTATATCTACATCAATGAAACTTGGCAGAAATATGTATCCATATACGTGACAACTGTTTGCCAAGTTTGGTAAAATTCGAATATGTCAGCGCAAAGTTATCGCCAAAAATGATGAATTTACTATGCATTACGTATTAGCGCGTTTAATGCGTGCAATACATTGCGCGCAGATAACGGTGGTGTCAAACTGACCGCAATGAAGTGCCCTTTCGAATGATACCAAGTATAGTATATGTTCACACAGAAAATTGTGAGTAAATCGCATTTGAACAAAGGTCACTATACGAATTCCGGTGAGTTTCCGCCCGAATCTAACACGTATCGGCTAAGACGTCATTTTTTCAGACTGCTTTTAGCCCCTTAAACGACCTTTTTTTTTCCTGAAAATTTGCAGTGACATGCCGAGTTCCAATACGCAGGGCACCTCATGGCCGGATTTTTGAAATTGGTCAAGGGGGCCATTTAAGACGCCATTTTGTCCTATAAATCTATTTTACATCACGTGTTTCGATAGGATTATCATTACAAAAAAAGAGTAGTTTACAATAACAACCATGAAATTCTCTTTCTAATGATACCAAATACGGCCCATAAACAGACATAAAGAGAGAGAGAAAAAACAATTTAACTCCGGTCATAATACAGATCCTGTACGTTTTCCGCCCATGCATTACACGCATTGTCTATGGGGCATATCGGGTTCACGCTATTGGCCCCCAGAACGATCTTGATTGCAGTGCTTGCGAGCCATTTCTCGGTTCTTTCCCCTATCCCAATTTCTTTCAAACTTCGTAGGCATAGTCACTACCATCCCATCAAAGTCACTGTTGAGGCCTTTCTTTCGCCCTACCTATCTCCAATATCACAGAAGCTACAGACTTCGTACACATTGCTCTGGATAGTCCGAGAGAAGCTCTAACGTTTGACTTATCGAAACATGGCGTCATTGCACGCACATCGTTGTGACACGATTGCATTTCTAGTTGTTATCATTATCATTACTAATATTTGTATTTTTAACAGTACTATTGTTGTTAGTATTATTATCATCATCATCATTTTTTTCTCGTTAAAATGTAGATTGACTGAAGAGCGACAAAGGAAACCACCACCAGGGTTTTTATCACTACATTCAGTCGATGAATAACATGATTTTTTTTTTAAATCAAGATATAACGGAATATCATATTTTGTACGCGTTATATTATGTAGAGAAAAATGATATTGTCACTCCTCTTGAATACCGTCAGATGATTTAAAGCCAGACTAGCATTGTTTGTTTTCGTTTTCTTTTATCTCGTATTCCTGTAGAAATCGAATCATGGCTGATGCATTAAAGAATGTCATTGCTCAGAGTCTGGAGTGTCCTGTATGTCTGGATACCTTCACCGATCCCAAGATCTTGTCTTGTTCTCACACCTACTGCAAGACCTGTCTGGACAACCTCTTGGAATGCCACGGTAACGAACAGATGCTCCGATGCCCTGTCTGCAGAGCCAAAACCCAGGTCCCGAACCAAGATGTCAGCAAATTACCGACAAATCTAGTTTTGAAGTCTCTCATAGAGGATGTGAAGAATCAACATCAGTTTTGCACGAATTGTAAATCCAAGGACAAACCCGAAGCTGTTGTCTACTGTCAAGACTGTGGTATGTATCTCTGTATCACTTGCCACAACGCTCATTCTCTGTGGCAAAACTTCATCAGTCATGAAGTCTTAGCCATGAGTGAGATCGAATCAGGGAAGGTGTCAGTACGTAGGTATCGTAAATGCAGGAAACATCCCAAAGAGGATGAGGAGTGTTTCTGTTCCGACTGCAGAAGATTTGCCTGCTTCAGGTGTGTTGTCATGGAGCATAAGGACGAAGGACATCGGGTCATCGAGGCAGCTGTTTATGAAAGCAGCCACATGAAGAGTATCGAGGACCTCAAATCCAAGGCGGAAAAGAAACGCTCTTGCTTTCAGAAATACGTCGAATTCATTGATGAACAGAAGGAGTATGTAAACAATGTTCAGAAGCAGTGTACAGATGATATCAACAACGCATATGAAGATTCAGTCCGGCAGTTGACAGAAAAGAAAGAAATTCTCATTGGTGAAGTCAAGTGTAGGACCGAAGTTATAGAGAAAGAACTGGACGAAATGAAGAAATCGGCTCAGGAGCACATCACTCACTTGACCACCATAGCTGACATGGTAACCAATAGTACAAATATACCGTTAGATATGGATGCATTGGCTGCACACGACACTCTATGTCAAGACTTAAAAGAGGCCTTGAAACAAGTAGATCCTGACTACAAGCAGCCGAGGCAATTGAGCAAGAAAGGGAAAAGTGTCGCTTTTAAGAGAAACGTTGGAATGGACGAGCTAACTCTCGGTAAGATCGTAAATGCGGTCGCAAAGAACATCGCATTGCCTACTAAGAACAGCATGAATGTTATGGTTAGTACACCAGACGGTAGGATGGCAGTGGGATATTTTTCAGGTGGCGTGGAGATCTTTTCTGCTGTTGGTCAGCTGCAGCGGACAGTTTTCAAGGATGTTAGGATTCGTGGACTAGGGTTCCTCTCTGATGATCGGTATGTTATACTTGATCTCTCAAACAATATCACACTGTTCACACTAGAGTACACAAAGTTGAATGTAATGTTTGAGACTCTGAGTCGCAACAAAGGTGAATTTGCTGACCTTACTGTTGACAGTAATGATCAGATCTATGTCAGCTACTGGAAAGCTGAAAAGATCCAGGTATTCACAACAGCAGGGGGGAAGGCGATCAGGGAGATACCGTGGTATGGGTATAAAGTTGTGCAAATTACTAGTTATAATGATTGCATGATCACCGCATCTGGTAATACAATACGATTGATTGACAAACAAGGTGTTGTAAAGTATCAATTAACGGAATTCGGTTACTTCCCATACGCCGCTGTGTCTCAGCGGAATACAATCCTGATAGCAAAGTTAAAGCACGATGTAGGTTTGGTCAGCATTGATGAGTACACTAACGAGCTGAAACATGTCCGGAACCTCGTCAATGATTACAAGATTGAGAAGCCCAATATGTATGGATACTATCTCCAGCAATACCGATCGGGAGAGATCGCTTTCTGCACTCCTGATACACTCTATATATTCCACTAAAAACAATGGATGACTCCCCATTTCTTGCAGTATATGACACCGCAGTCTTCAGGCCCGTATGAAGACAGGGGGAGTGAGATGTGTGCGATGTGTACGACTAGACCTCTTTTTATTGGTCAAAACAGGCACGCTGAAAATTTAGAATAATATAATAATTCGTGGAAAATGGACTCATCCCCGCCCCCTTTAAAAAAAAAGCTTTTAAACAGGCCTGTTTTGTCTGTGACTTCATAAAGTAAAGTACGTGTTTAACATCGAGCAGAATCAGTTATTTTTTAAGTAGATGAATTGAAGTTTTTGTGAATGTTTTAGAAATGATATTCCTAGATCGAGTAGATGAATTTGAATGATAATAATAATAATAATTATAAATTTATATAGCGCAGCTTTTATACAAAATATATTCAGCTGCGCTGGTTAAGAGCTCCTTTTTTAATAAATTCTACAAAAAAAAGATCTCTCAGTTGAACAAATAAGTTTTTTAATTGGATTTGAAAACATTGAGAGATGGAGTGCTTCGTATTTCTATTGGCAAGCTATTCCATAGTTTGGGGGCAGCAATAGCAAAAGCATGGTCCCCAAGAGTTACTTTAGTTTTGCCATGGGGAATCTGTAACAATAATTTATCTGTGGAACTGCGCAGGCTACGACTGCGTGACTGGACTGTGAGTTAATTGATTGAACCTTTCTAAAACATAAAAAGTTAACACTTTTTTAATATACTTCTGATATGTTTATCTTTCAAGATTGTGTTGTTGACGATGACTCTACATGTGAATGTGACTCTTTTGGTAGCTGTTATAAATGTATAAATGATGTAGACACTTATTCATTATTGTGGACTCAAAGATTATGTTTACAGTAGGAGATAATCATCGTAGTAATGGAAAGTTGTCTATATATTGCTGTTAAATACATTGAATAATTGTCCTTCATTTTATACAATGCATTTCAGATCACTGTCCGAAAATGGAACTGCGCAGACTACGACTGTGTGACTGGACTTTGAGTTGATTGATTGAATCTTTCTAAAACATAAAAAGTAAACACTTTTTTAATATACTTCTGATATGTTTATCCTTCAAGATTGTGTTGTTGACGATGACTCTACATGTGAATGTGACTCTTTTAATAGCTGTTATAAATGTATACATGATGTAGACACTAATTCATTATTGTGGACTCAAAGATTATTTTTACAGTAGGATATAATCATCGTAGTAATGGAATGTTGTCTATATATTGCTCTTAAATACATTGAATAATTTTTCCTTCATTTTATACAATGCTAACAGATGGCCATCTTACAAGTTTTAGGTCAACTACATATCGGTTGATTTATAAAAATACAAATACAACCACCTCCATAATTATTTTTCACCTGGGATATACGAAAGATTCGCCGGAAAAAATAACGATGTTTCAATGACGTCACTATATGGACCAATACTGCCCAAGCAGATGACATCCCATAAAGAATGAACATAATTGCAAAGCTATTATTTGTCAAATTATAATGAGTTTAGTGTATATAAATGTAATGGCATGTCTAACCATTCAAAAGGGGATATGACCCCGATTTTGATAACTAAAATCTTTTGCTAAATATATTACTCATTGCGGATATAGTATCGAAAATAATATCGCTAGTGATATTCGTTTGTCTCGCAATGTGGTCAATAAGGAATCTAAAAGATCACGACGTTTCGTATGCTACTGCAATACTTCTTTTGCTTGTAAATACACAGGATAGGGGTTAATTAACAATCAAAGAAACCAGACTTTCAAATTGAAAACCCCCAGGAATGATACTAAGGACGGCATTTGTTCCCTCTTGGAACGCCGAACATACCGCGGTATGTGCAGCTGAATATACAATGGCGTCTTATTTTGTTTACAAGCGACAGATTCCTTTATTTTTGTATTGCTGCATTTGTCATCAAAATAAAACCATGCGCGGGAATTAGAGTGAGGCAATAGATTATACATTTAGCCTGACGGTAGTGAAGTAAGAGAAAGAACTCAAGAGAAGATGAAAACACAGGCACTGAAAATGTGTGAGATGTCATGGGACATCGTCTGCTTGTGCAAATCATGTCTATACTGTGATCTCACACATCTCAGCAGCGTTCGGAGAGTTATTCAGGTGCTATGTCGGGGCTGTATTTAAGCGTTTTGTAATTTTATAATAATCATGAATGTTTCCAAGCATTGAATTTTGATAACCTTGTCGAATCAAAGTTTAAACTATGCAATAATGAACATAAAATTAGTTATTAAATTCAATAAATATCTACTTTAAGGAGTATTGTCAACAATTAACTCGTTTCCCTTCCTACAGTTACAAACAGTGGCCCCCCATGGGCGCCCTATAAGACCATGATACTGCAGTCACACCGCCGTACCGACTCCAAAGCAACCTCACAGACCTTTCTAAATAAACCATTACATTTCCATTCTGTGTATAAATGTAATTTCATGTTCAGTCTCTGGTCGGTGTGGGAATTGATCCACGAAACCGTCATCAGTATAAGTTCACCGACATCTCCTTGAAACGCGTGTTAATCGGTGTTTATTCGGTGAACTTTAAATTGTGACGGTTTCGTGAAACGCTGGCCTAACACATGTTTCGTTTCGTCTGTAAACGGAGGAGAAGTCTGTGTGTCTGGGGGGGGGGGGGGGGGTAATAACTCCGATTTTCCGTCACGTTTTGCTATTTTATCAACAGTAACAGAATACGTCTGTTAAAGAAAGATATTTCAAAGGGTTTACCAACTCGGCTTCGAACCAAGGCCAGTGTGCAAAAAATTAAAAAACGGCCAGAAGTTTTAACTCGGTACGAAGCTTGTGCAACATAGTTGTACCACTGTTATATATGAAATGTACTCCTGTTTCTTAGGAAGATTTATTTGTTATTGAGAGTCATCTTCTTCAAAATTAAGCACGATTTTGAATCTTTCTCCGTTATAAATCATGTTTCTGTTTTCTGGAAATTTGATCTGAGTGAAGGGATTGATTGACTAATTAACTTGATGATTGATTGCTTGACTGATTGATTGATTGATTAATTAATTGATTGATTAAATGTGTGAATGAGTAAGTGACTGATTAATTGATTGATTGAGTGACTAATTAAGTGGATGAATGGGTGAGTGACTGATTAATTGATTGATTGAGATAATTATTGAGTGATTGATTGAATTACTGATTGATTAAGTGAGCAATTAATCGAATGACCGATTGATTGAGTGAATGA